>JAFVLL020033296.1:14106-39106 GCA_021397915.2 Tor tambroides | reverse complement strand
AATACCTTAGGTATGTGTAAGACAGGATTAGTTGAGTGTTACATGAACAAAAATCTGATGGAGCACATGGATCATTTTGAACAAGTATAATGCTTCTGTAGTCGTGTTTCATATTTGTGTCAACTGGGTCAGAGATGTTTCTTTTAAAATCCTTTTAAATAAAATCCACACAAATTGTTATTGACATACAAAAAGAGTATACACTGTTATTCAAAAATTTAGGGTCAGTAAAAAATTTTAATGTTATTAAATGAAGTCTCTAATGCTAAAAATGCAGTAAAAACTGTAACATTGTGAAATAAAATGGCAATGTAAAGTAACTGTTTTCTATTTTAATATACTTTAATATGTAATTTATTCCTGTGATGGCAAAGCTAAATTTTCAGCAGTCATTACTCCATACTTCAGTGTTACACAATCCTTCAGAAATCATTTTAACATGCTGATTTGGTGCTCAAACAAAACATGTATTATTATTATTATCAATGCTGTGCTGCTTTTATAACATTGTAAATGTATTCACGTTCACTTTTGATCAATTTAAGGCATCCTTGCTTAATAAATGTATTGACCCCAAACTTATGTTAATGTAGCATTAAAAAATGAATATGGATATTTTAGAATTACATGGTAAATGTCTACATTCATATTAAGATCGTTATATTTCTGTTGGCTTTTGAGACATTGTTGAGACTGTGACAGTATCAATATAATCTTAAAAATTAATAAAATGTACACTGATAGAAATGATTTTGTGGTGAAGTAAATACTACATAAATACAAATGTAATTTCTACATTAAATAATTTAGTTCAGGCAAGAATTAAAAATTCAAGTAAATTATATATTAGTACTCAATTTAAGCTTGTAGAAATTAAAGTTTGAACTTATAAGTATATTTTACTTTGAATTTTTTGTTATGTTTACAAGGATTCTTTAAGTAAATATCAAAGTTATGATCCCATTTTTCCCATCATGCACTGGGGCATTAATAATTAAAAAGGTTAAATTTTTCACTGTTTTGGAGTTGTTTTTACACTGTTTTATGGTTGCTTTTGTTGTTAGGTTTAGTAACTTACTGTTTTGTCACATTTGGAGTTCATTTTCTACTCAAAATGACCCATTCATACTCAAACATTATCAAACATGATTGTTACCGTCATTGTGTATGGCGTACCAAGTATTGAGGTCTCTATAATAATTATATTGAGTGGACATATTATCTTAAAAGGATAACAAGCTGTCTTGCTTACTTACACGTTTATAAGTGAACCACGTGCTTCAATAGCATGTTTTTTTTTCCAGTGCTACATTGTTTGAGTAAATTTTATAAACCATGACTGAGTGAAAAGTACTTGAGTATTGCATATTTAACTTAAAATAATTAATTAGAAATTACTCATCAAACTCTACCTGGCCACGTTAAATTTATTTATTTGCTTTGCTAATTTTACCTAACTTATTTAAGTAGATTTTACTTAATTCAATACTTCAATTTTACTTAAAATGTATGTGTGCAAAAACTTGCAAAATAAAAATTAAGTAAATCTTACTTCTTGTTTTTTTCAGTGACTTATTGGCAAATGGTTCCATGAAGAACCTTTAACATCCATTCTACAAAAGGGTTCTTCACACAAAATAATAATAGTAGTAAGACAGTTTGTTTAAGAATTCAAAATCTTTTGTGGTATTTTTGTGGAACCCAAATGGTTCCTTCATGGAATCACAGCAAAACCCTCCTCTTAGAACCTTTATTTTTAAGAGTGTACACTCTTAAAAATAAAGGATCTTTATTGGCATCAATGGTTCTGTGAAGAACCTTGAACATCCATGGAACCTTTCAAATGCAGAAAAGGTTCTTCATAGTCGAAAAAGGTTCTTTAGATTTTTAAAATGTTCTTCAAAATGGTTCTTTTAGGAGCTGTTCACTGAAAGGTTCTTTGGGGAACCAAAAATGGTTCTTCCATGGCATCACTGCAAAAACACCCTTTTGGAACCTTTATTTTTAAGAGTGTAGACTTTGCTGACACTCTGTAGGACACACATGTGAGATTACCCCAGTAGAAATTAAAGCAGAGATCTCCCTTTTTTCTTTATTTAAAGGAGAAACTATTAGAGGTCTTCTATGTAACCAACGTCTTTATGTTTGTCCTCTAGGGGGAGCTGAAGATGGTCCCAGAGTTATCTTCAGTGTGGACCTGTGGCATCCTAACGTGGCTGCAGCAGAGAGACAGGCTCTAGACTACATCTTTGCCCCTGAGCAGTAATTCCAGCTCTATTTCCCAAGATGCACTTGTCGAACCCACTTCATATCATATCAAAATGCAGAAAATGCTGTTTTAAAGTTTGCAAAACATATTTGGTTTAGTTCAAACTTCATACTGAGGATATTTATCATTGAACTACTACATATTTTATGATTCTGATTCTGTTCTAAAATGTTTTAAAATGTTTCAAACAAATGACTTCAGTCAGAACTGCAGTTCTGCAAATTTATCATACAGATCAGACGACATATCAACTATGTTGAGCCCTAAGCACACAGATACTGTGATGACATGTGAACAGTTTTCGAACTTCATATCTATATTTGACTTGTGCCTGTCTTGATAATCCCGCGCTCCTGTTCTATCGTTTTTGTGCCTGATTTCTCCTCCTTACCTCTCTGATGTATACTGTGATACATGGTTCTCCGTAAATACTGTACACGTGACTCACGGTTATGCTATATATTTTGTTTCATTTCATCAGATGGCGATTTATTTTCAGACCTGTGAAGCACACGCTGAAGACAACATACTGTATATGACCAGATTAGTTGCATGCGTTGTGAATTTTGATTGTGTTGCCAACAATGCACTTGATGACTGTCCTGCAAATCGAGTATGTATTCAGCTGAGTTAAATTCAAAAATAAAAGGTTTTGTTAAATTTAATCTCTCTAGTCACTGATGGCATTGAAGGGGGAGAAAGTATTGGTTTCCGCTCACCTTCACACACTTACAGTGGGACGGATACACTCACTCAGCACCCAAACAGACACCTGGGGTTGGAGGGCTCCTCTGTCAGCAATTGTATCTTCCTGCATTAAACCTTGTGAGAGCAGAACAGAAAATAAAAAGGATAGAATATCACAAAGGGGTTCAGGGGCCTGTATACAATCAAAAATGCATGAGAGACAGTGCAAGATGAAGAGACAGACTGAAAGAGATACAGCTAGGATAATGTGTTTAGAAATAATGTGTATGATGTAATGTGTGTTACACTGTTTATTACTGGCTTAATACAGCAGAATTACATAATACTGGCATAATTCTGAAAGTAGAGCAATGTTTTTTGTGTGTGTGTTAGATAACCCTAGTGAAAAATAAAGATACTAAAATGTATTTGAAATACATTTATTTCGTGCTAAGTATACTGAAAATACATTGACATATTTATGTACTTAAGAGGGTAAATAAAAATACCCTCAATTGTACTTTTATTAAAAACTGGTATACTTAAAGTCTGCTAAATTGGAACAGCTAATTTTGTACTTAATTCACTTTAATTGTGTGGAAGTAGTGCTGAAGTCCAACTCAAGATATACTGAAGTAAAGTGGAACTATTGCAGGTATACTTCAGGTACTTTAAATATCTTGCATGACGTTTTGCACATAAAACTGAGCCATAAATCTTTAGTAGCACTTACACACACCAAACTTTACATTTTTATTCCTGTCTATATCCTGAAGGTTTTTACAGAGGGATTTGTTCATATATAATTTTCTTGATTATATACAACATTTTATTCCCCCCAAAATTGTGAAAATATAGTGTTTTCTGAATTACAGATCGACAAATATGAGAATTCCCTCTATAAAAACTTTTGACTCAAATAGGCCAAAAAAAATAAACAGGTTTTGAAACTGACATCATCCAGTGTTTAGATCTTTGTACAAGAAATGTATGCAAATTAGTGCATATTCCATTAAATAATGACTCATTTGCATATTTAAACCTAACATTTTAGAAAACTTGTTTGCAATTATCAATGTAATCAAACAGCTGGGTAAGTAAGGCAATAACTATTAGTTGTTTTTTTTTACCCTATTCACTTGCAGTGTCTCTCGCCTTAAAGACCGACATTATTCAAAGATCATACAATCCTCATCAATAGTGGCATTAAAACACATTTTAGGCTTGATATTAAGAAATATGCATTGTGTGCAAGTAGTACTCCAAATAATGTTTAATTATAATTTTTATATCAGAAGTCTAGAGTGGTATGTCAGTGAATATGTTAATAGATTTGAACTATACTTAGCATGAAATAGATGTATTTTAAATATATTACTTTTTTATTAGGGAAAGCTTTTTTCCATATTAAATAGTGGTAGATATGTTTTGACAGATGTTATAATCCCACCAGGTAATATGACAATGTGCTTCAATGCACTGGACACACACAACAAGATTAAACAGCGATTATAGCTGTCAAACACACACACATTCTGCATAAAAGCAGTGACAAAATATGCAGCTCTGAGCTACCTCAGCCTCTATTATCTAAGGCAGTGTATACAGTGGAGATCAAAACTTAAGAACGATCTATAAATATTGTTAATCTTCATCGCTTAAAATTTAAAGGAATATCAACTGTGGGTATACCACTGTTCTACTAACATGTTTGACAAAATTACCAAGGCATTTTAACAAAAACCTTTATTTTGTGGAAAACACAGTGATCAAAATTAAAGAACAGTAATCACTGTAGCATGAAAGAAGATTAGAACTACAATTTTGGAGGGTTACAGCTGTCAGAAATTAGTAGGAAGTGTACAGACCACTGCTTTGATTGACTTCAGCACATCTGCGGCCGCAGGACATCACTAGTTTCTCAGACTGTGCTGGTGTAATCTTGGTCCACTCTTCTTCCACTCTCTTCTTGTAGTGGGTTTCTTAGCCAAAACTTAGTCGCCAACGATTTTCCAGAGATTTTCAATCAGGTTTAGATCAGGACTCTGTGCTGGGCATTTCATTATTTCAATGTTCTTAGCTTCAGGAATTGCTTCACCTGTTTTGCGATGTGACAGGGGGCATTGTCCTGAAAATTGCAGGCTGATTGGGAGATGCTTGCAGGGAAAGCACTACATGTTGCTGAAGGAGTTTCTGATAAACATTTGCATTCACCATGCCATGTATCTGTACGAGAGGCGCAAATCCTGCTGCAAAAAACATCTCCCAAACCATGACACTTCCTCCTCCACCTTTCACTGACTTCTTTACGCACTTGGGCTTCAGTCTTTCCCAGTTTGATGCTGAACAAAATGTTTCCCATCTGACCCAAATAAATTTAACTTGCTCACATCACTAAAGTGAACTTTAGATCAGTTTTCCTCTCTCCCCACAGTATGCACCTCGGAGGTTAGTCTAGCCTTTTGATTCACTCTGCTGATGAGAGGCTTGGTCACTGCAGAGTGTGCTTTCAGTCTGACTTCTCTTAAACGTTGTGAGACAGATCCTTACCCTGTTCAGCAACACTGAACTGGCGAGCAATTCCAGCTGCAGTGCTGAACCAATTCTCCATTGAGAGTCTCTGGATTATAATGTTTTCTCATGCATTTGTCTTTCACAGATGACCAGACTTTTTGGGAGGCCTGAATGAATTAGTGTCATTATAAACCTGCAATATTACAGAAATCACATATTTGAAATGACCAACTTCTCTTGAAAATGGGTGAAAGGGTCATCCCGTTCAGCCCAAAATTAGCACCAGGTGCCAGATTAACACCAATAACTTGTAGAAATATGTAAGTGTTCTCTAATTTTGATGAGTTATTTTGCAAATATCTAAATTTTTATATTGTGCTTCAAATACAATTAATTTATGAAATATGCAAACATGCTTTAAAAACTGCCATTCATATAACTCAACTTCAATTTCAGACAGGACTAAGCAGTTACCTTGAAATGTTTGAACTCCATATATATATATATATATACATATGTATGTATGTATGTATGTATGTATATCTTGTTAATCTTCTCAATTAAGGAAGATGCCACACCTAATTTTCTTTGTTGTCTTAATCTATACACATTCTTGACACCAAAAGTGTTGATTTACAGAGAGATGTTTCAGGTTCACTCTTATCCACAAATTATTCATATTATTGAGTCCTGTTTAATGAGTTTGGTTCAACAGAAAACATACTGCAACAAATAATTTTGAAAATGTCAAAACATTGTGATCACAATTTCACCATCAGTCTAATGTGAGGTTTTTCTCCTTGTAGATATTTCTGTTTTTCTATGCATTTCACATCTCTGTCTTCAGGCTATTTCAGAGGCAGCTATAATGACATCATTCTTCCATATCCTCGACAAACATTATTCCTTCTGCTCCTTGTTGTCAGCGTCATACCTCATTCTCTCATATGATATCTTTTGAATTTTCTTCTATTCCACTATTCTAATCCTCTTTTCTGATCGGACAGTTTACCACCACTATCTGTTGAGCATTAATCTTAGCAGACAGTACTAGTAATGGCGGTGAGCGCAGAGAGCTGTGGGATTACTGGGCTACTCTTATGCAAACACATTTCAGATTCAAGAAAATGCTGTGCATTAGCAGTTTACGTAACAAACAAGTCATGTATGCATGTGTGCATAACACACTGACACAAACAAACATGACGGTGTAATACGTCACTATAATCAGTCCTTATATAAAACACATACACATGTGGATTATGATACATTTACATCTGCAGTAAAAGAAGGACATGGTTGCACTGAAGCCCGTTTAAGGTAACCTTGTTTTGTGTTTTTGGCAAAAATAGTTTTGAATAATAAATAGCTTATTTATTTATAAAGAATTTCGATGCATTGCATCTTGATATTTGTTAATTATAATAATTTACAAATGAATGCAGATGTTTTTTGAACATGTATGTAACACGCAGATGAAAGAAAAATTAGAGGGAAAAATATAAATAATTAATAAAAAGCAGGTTAAAAAAAGCCATTTGCAGCCACAGAAACTTGTTTTGTCTGGTTCTGTTTAAGAAGTTGGATTTGATCTCTCTGACTGTATTTCTCTCTCACTCTCGCTCTCCCACCGTCGCTTACTCACTCATGCTTTTATTCTCTGACTTGCTCCCTCCCTCTGTATCGTTTAATCATTCAGGAGCTGGTGACTGACAGTGAGAAAGGTTTGTTCTTGCTCTGAATTGAAGAACAGGAGGAAAGAAGAGTCGGCTGACAGAAACAACACGGAGGAGAGTAAAACTGGAGAGGACTGCCTTCCTCCACTCCTTCTTGTAGACATAGGAGCTGAGAGAACAGGTGAGGGAATATTTGTGTTATAAACTTCAGTTACAGCGCTCTGAATTGCAATATAAGAATTAGGTGCCTACTTACACAATTATATATTTATAGTATAAATATTTAGGCACAGGTTTACTGTAGCATTATCTTTTATGCATATTAATTCTGTTAGTGACACTTTACAAAAAGGTTTCATTTGTTAACACAGTAGTTAACATGAACTAAAAATGAACAATAATTCTACAACATCTATTCTATTCATCAAGTTATTACTAAGTTATTATTAACTTAATTTCCTCATTTACTAATACATTTTTAAAATTAAAAGTTGTATTTGTTAACATTAGTTAATGCACTGTGAACAAACAATGAACATATTATTTTTTATTAACTAACACTGACAGATTATTAAATGTTGTAAAAACATATATTGCTCACTGTTTGTTCATGTTAGCTAGCCTAATACATTAACTAATGTTAACAAATATCACCTTATTGTAAAGTGTTACCATTCTATTAATAAGTATATATATATGTTCTCTGTTATATTAAACATTACAAAGGTTGGTCTGCACTCTTTATGTCTTTTATTAGAATCAAAGCAGGAGATAAAATAGACAAACGTTTCGGGTATCTGCCTTTGTCAGATTTATTATCTTCTATTTTATTTAAGAAATGTCTCACAATGACTTTTTTAGAGACACCCAGAAGACACACAGAAGCTATCAGATATGAGTTTGGGGCCGGCGTGCATTTTCCTGAGAGGAGCTAAAAACTTTGTAAGTCTATTGGCTTTTATCTATTCTTTCATTTAGTTTTTTTTTTTTTTTTTAATTTTTGTCCTGTGGTACTGGAGTGATACAAATTACATTACGTTACAAAATCAAACAATTTCAAGCTCTAGTAGTTCTTCACTGATCTAAGGATCTAACTGTTTTTTGCATACTTAACTTTTGCTGAACTTCTCTAAAACCAATCAGTTAACGCCAATCTAATGTTCTAAATATCTGAACTGGTCTGTCTAGCAGAAGAATGATCTCTCCTTATGCTAGTAGATACAAGAGATTAATGAGCGCCTGCAGAAAATGATATTTATCTGAGAGAATGATTTTAAAAGATATCAGCAACAGATTGTTGCTTATATAAAGGTCATGATCGGTTCTGCTGAATACAAAAATGCGGGTAAATGTGTAAAACTGATGCACATATACAAAGGAACCCTAACTGTAGCTGTTTTACAGGAGCGTCCGCTCGCTGATGAGGAGATAGACGGTAAGCAGTTTGTTTTACTGTTTACTCTGAAATAAAATACTGTATTTACTGTATTTAAAAACAGATATAATATTTACTTCTAACAGAGCATCTGATCATTTATTGTAAATGAACTGATTATTTATTTTGTAAACGTTCACCTACACTTTTCTGGTTCATTTATATAACCAGCTTAACCAGAATAAGATGCAAACCAGATGTGAAATGCCAGATGTCAATGCAATTCACTGAAATCAACTATCAGAGTCCAAGAGTATAACTGCTTCTATTTTATATTATTTTTTACATTTAATATAACATTTGTTGATAAACATTACATTATCATCAATTAAAGTGAAAGCTGGATTGAAGAGTTAACAACAAATCAACTCGAGCTGCATGAAGTCCACAAGCTTGATTTGAAAATGATGTTAGAATATTCCAAATCTTGTACCATCTGTACAAAGAGTCACATGATCAAAATCCCAGACTTACTTATTTGATTACTAACCTAGATATAGTGAAGAATCTAAAATATTTTTAATGTATGCCATCACTTTTCTTAGCTTATATATATATATATATATATATATATATATATATATATTTTTTAGGTTCAAGTGAAAAAAAAATCCCAGATCGTCAATGTATTTGAACGGTTTGTCATTTAGAAACCTAGCAATTGAATGTTCTTGTGTGTGTTGCAGAGCTGCGTGAGGCGTTCGCTGAGTTTGATAAGGACAAGGATGGTCTGATCAGCTGTAAAGATCTGGGCAACCTGATGAGGACGATGGGCTACATGCCCACTGAGATGGAACTGCTTGAACTTAGCCAGAACATCAACATGAACCGTAAGACATCTTATGTCTCTCACACATATGTGCTAGAAGCTGTTTTGTGATTTGATGCTCCAGGCAATGTACTCTGTTTTTATGTCTGTTCATCACTCTGACTGAAACGCTGTAGATTTTTCTCATAATCCATGGAGGTTTCATTTATTTATTTATCATCTGTTGATCACATGGATTTTTTTTCCTAATCTTTATTCTCTATCTGCCTCTTTTTCAGTTGGAGGAAGTGTAGATTTCCAGGATTTTGTTGACCTCATGGCCCCGAAGCTGCTGGCAGAAACAGCTGGAATGATCGGACTAAAAGAGTTAAAAGATGCATTTAGAGAGGTAAGAATCTTTGCCTACTTCTTTCAATTTCTCAAACATATTTCCAATAAAAAGCGTAACTTGTAATGTTCAAAGTGTAAGCTTTGAATGTAATCTCTTTATATTTTGGTGTAGTTTGACATGGACGGTGATGGCGCAATAACCATTGAAGAACTGAGGAATGCAATGCTAAAACTGCTTGGTGAAAACACAAACAAGAAGGAAATAGAAGCTGTGGTCCGAGAAGCAGACAACAATGGAGACGGGACAGTTGATTTTGAGGGTAAAATAGATTCATATTTAATCAAATAAAGCAGACGGCATACTTTTGTTAACCCAAGTTCACCCATAAATGAAACTTTTGTCATCATTTACTCACCCTCATGCTGTTCCAAACCTGCATGAGTTTCTTTCTTTTGCTCAACGTGAAAGAAAATATTTTGAAGAATGTTGTAAACAAACAGTTAGGCAAACTGTAGCCATTGATTTTCGTCATGTTTTTTTTCACCACTATGGAAGTCAATGGCTACCAGTAACTGTTTGATTTCCAACTTTCTCCAAAATATCTTCTTTTGTGTTCCATATAAGAAAGAAACTCATACAGGTTTGGAACAACTTGAGGGTGAGTAAACGATGACAGAATTTTCATTTTTTGAGAACTGTCCCTTTAAGCCTGGTTTAGAACCACTGCATATTAGTGTTGACACAGGATCATCTTGACCCACTGTTCTAGTTTAGCACTGCCACACATCTGTAATAAAAAACCTTTCCACATGCTGAAAAGCACAGACAAGGATCTTTAGGCACCATCCTGCTAGACTGACCTCAGTGAGTAATTACAGAAGCTGAATGTTCTTTAATATATTAATGTCGGAACAGCGGAGGTGTTTCAGTGATTAAACAAACAAGACTGTAAGGGATCCAACACCCAATACACCTGTGCTGTTACAATCACAGTTGGCCCAGAGGAAACAGTGGGTCATGGCTGTGTAGAGTAACCGTTTTAGCTCAAATGTGCCATGAGCACATGCTCTCATGTGTCTCACAGGAACCTCCAATGACACGGATCAACTGAGAGAACATTCTGAACCATGATACTAAAAACAGTACTCGCGTTTTAAATTTGCCCCTCAGTATTTTTGTTTTAAAAAACTAATTTTTATAATTTAAATAGATTTAATTTAAATAAAAACAAAATTACAATATGATATTAAGTATTTTTATGACATACTGTTTATTTTTGAAAGATTAGTTCTTAAAAAAGAAATAAAATATTTCCCAATGGCTTGAGAACAATCTACACAGTTCAAGATATATTCTCTGAAAACAAGTGATTTTTTTTTTTTACTTACAGCGTTTTACAAAAATATACACATTTCCACATATGTGACCATGGACCACAAAACCAGTCATAAGGGTCAATTTTTCGAAATTGAGATTTATACATCATCTGAAAGCTGAATAAATAAGCTTTCCAGTGATGTATGGTTTGTTAGGATAGGACAATATTTGGCTGAGATACAACTATTTGAAAATCTGGAATCTGAGGGTGCAAAAAAATCAAAATACTGAGAAAATCGCCTTTAAATTTGTCCAAATGAAGTTCTTAGCAATGCATATTACTAATCAAAAATTAAGTTTTGATATATTTATGGTAGGAAATTCACTAAATTTCTTCATGGAACATGATCTTTACTTAATATCCTAATGATTTTTGGCATAAATGAAAAATGGATCATTTTGACCCATACAATGTATTTTTGGCAATTAATATAAATATACCCCAGCAACTTAAGACTGGTTTTGTGGTCCAGGGTCACATATCAGAAACCATTTTCTAGATTAAGATTTTGGCCAGGTCTCATTGGATTACCCAAAACGAATAAAGGTCATTTAAAATAATATTGATAATAATTCATCTCAAATGACGCTGACCAGTGGGGAATGAGAACCAAAGATATCAATAATGCATTTTAGGCTTTCACTGTTGCTAAATAACATCTGATTGATGTGGACTGGATACTAAAACATAATCTCACAGTATATTTCTTTTTTTACCTTTCTCCTTTAGAGTTTGTCAGAATGATGTCTAAAAATTGAGAATACACCTGAGACATTGAAAAAGGCCTGAAAATCACTCCAAAGGAGAAAACATCTGCATCAGAGACAGACAATCAATAAAGTCACTGGCGACGGTATTATGCATATGGGAACATTATTTTATACCACTTTCTTTGTGTATTTTTATCTTACTCTTTGAGTGCTTTGTTTTGCTTTTTTGTTACATGACCTCAAACACTGAATCCTCCTTAAACTCTGTAAATGATAATGTTGTCATATATCAGTATTATGTAACAATATTTCAGTGCATGTCTGATATATATGTTCAGAATCGGATTGCGTGTTTCACTGGACATGCATACTTGAACTTTTGGCATAAAACTAAATTAAAAACTTTCTCAGGCTGTCATTAATTTTGCACTAGTGGGTGTATGTGTGTATGACCCGATATTGCTGTAATTTGATCATCTAGGCTTTAGTTAAGCTCATCAGTGAAAATGACAAATGTCATCAGGGCACGGGACCGCAGTCTATCCACTCTCTAATTGCTGCAGTGTATCAGTTTGTGTCTGATGTATATACTCACATATAGACATTTTAAATATAAAGTGCATTACATATTATGAAAGAAATAATCTGCCATAATCTGCCTGTCATTTCCCCACGCAAGTTCAATCAACATTTACATAAATTCATTCAGTGGCAACTTTACCAAAGCTACTTAACAAATAAGAGTAATACGAACAGATGTGTGATTAATAAAAAAAAAAACATAACACCAGTTCTCAGTATTAACAAATTACTTATTAGCATGCCTATTATTAACATATTGGCTGTTTATTAGTACTTATAAAGCACATATTCTGCATGACCATATTCTACATCCCTAATACTACCCAATACCTAAACTTAACTACCATTAATAAGCAGCAAAGTCATAGTTAATGGTTTGTTAATGGTGAGAATTGGACCTTAAAATAAAGTGATCATATATATATATATATATACACACACACATATGTAAACACACTGTGCTATGGCCTGCAAATGCCATTTAAGGTAGAGACAATATATAATAATAAATTAAATACAATCAAATCCTGCAGTCCACTAATCTCTTTAACCTCGTCAGCTGATCACGCATTTCCACGAACTCCACGGCAAATCTGCTCAACTCACATTTCTCTAGCTGATCTGCTAAGCCTATGCTGCTGTTAAAACATCTGCTCCATGATGAACCTCTGTGCAGTCAGCATGCAGACTATACCTTATGTCTTAAACCTTGCACTCTTTAAATACAGCGAACAACAAATATCATCTGACCTGTAATTAAACTCATCTATTGTTCCTGATTTAGGCAGGCAGATAAACCTCTGTGCCAGATGTGCTGAAAGACCTTGCTAAGCCATTAATGACATCCAGTCTGTCACTGAGCTGTTTCTCTTGAAGTGCAACTGGGAGAAATGCATACACATGCACAGACTTACACAACATTACATCATAACCAGTGCATTTGTTCCAGGGTTCCTAGTAAATCATATAGCTTAGAAGGCTTATTTGCACTGATGTGATTATGTAAATGTTTATGAACAGGGTATTTAGGATAATGTATAGGTGTGGTACCCATGGAGTACCCATGGAGTAATGTTATCATTTGACATAAAATAGAATTATTCTGCACTACTTCTAGGTCACTAATCATGTACATTTAATATAATACACTGTGTAATACGTAATAAATAAATCTATTAAATTGCAAAATAATGCATAAAACTGCAAAAAAAAAAAAAAAAGCAAATAAAAGCATTTTAATAATAATACCTTTAATTTTAGGTGCCTTTCAAGACACTCAAGGACAACGTACATTATAAAAGAAAAGCAATAAAATATAAAACAATTCAAAATACAAAGCTATACAAAACACACAAACATATAAATCAAACAATCAAACCACTAAAAGCTATTCTAAACAGAACAGGAAGCCAATGTAGTTGGAAAAGAATGGGAGTTATGTGATCAGAGTTACTTGAGTCGTGGGTAGCAATCCTAGCAGCTGCGTTCCGAATTAACTGTAATCTATGAAGATGTTTTTCAAGAAGACCGAATAAAAGAGGATTACATTAATCAAACCTTGATGTAACTAAGGCATGAATAAGAACTGAGAAAGTGATGGGGGAAGTTAAGCAATGTTAAATAGATAAGTTTTCATCTGATCTTTAAAGAGGGAAATACAGCTGACGAATGTGCAGTGGCAAGAATTCCATAATTTTGGTGCCGCACAACTAAAAGCCCTACCACCATGAAAAAAATGCAGTACGTGAATTATTATTAATATGGGAACCAAAAGAAAGCAAACCATCAAATATAACTCCAAGTCTTTTCATCTGGGTGGAAATATTAACTAGGCAGTTATTGATAAGGAGGGTGTAAAGTTCAGTTTTGGATAAAACAGATCTAGATCCAACAAGAAGGGCCTCAGTTTTGTTGGAATTTAACTTTAAAAAGTTATTAGTCATCCATTTACTAACATCCTGTAAACATTTAGTGAGTTCGGAAGGAGGTTGGAAAGCATTGGGTTTTATGAATAAATACAATTGTGTGTCATCAGCATAAAAATGGAAGTTATTGCCATATATGCGAAAAATGTGACCAAGGGGTAACATATAAATAATAAATAAAAGCGGACCCAATACTGACCCCTGTGGAACACCTTGAGTAACTGTAACAGGCTCTAGCTGAGAATTCTTGATCTGAACAAACTGCTTCCTATTGTCACAGCCTCAGTCACCAGCCCAGAACTACATTTCCCAGCAGCCTGTCTGGTTCACACCTGCACCCTGTCCCCAATCAGCGCACCTGTTACCCCAAGCTATAGAAACTGTCACCAATCACATCACAGTTGTCTGATCTCGTTGCAGTTTCTCCAGTCTTCCAACCTTGTGTTTGATCACTTTCCAGTTTACCTGCCAGTTGAAGGATACATTGTGTATGGATGGTGAAGTTTGTTATCTTCTGGAGTTTTGGTGAACATCAACCTGTCTACTCATCTGAAGTACTTACACCCGGATTCCCCTACCTGCCTTTCTGCCATCGGCAGTTCATCTGTCCTTATATCCTTATACCTGCAAGGGGAAAAGAAACCAGTTATTATGAGAAGTCATTTTGAACTCTTTATTAAATCTGGATGCTTACCTGAGTTGCTGTTTGGAATTCCCCATTGGATCTTTCTGTTCGACTATCCTGCTAAAGCAAAGACTGTTTAAGCTATCTTCCTTTAAGTTATGTTATGATGAATGTCCAGTCTGAACGTACCTGCCTCAGTTTGCTTCTGCTGTATAAATAAACATATTCAATTCAATTCAATTCAAGTTTATTTGTATAGCGCTTTTTACGATACAAATCGTTGCAAAGCAGCTTTACAGGAAATTAAGTTTCCACAATATATTTATATATTGTAGAAACTTAATATATTTAACTTGTGGCAAAATTTGGTAATTCTGTATGTTGTCTGAGGGTTGGCATCCGCTGAAGTCCTCTGAGGGGTTGGCATCATCTCTTCTCAGGTGTTTGGTCATCTCAGATCATTTAAGGGTTGGATCCAGACTGACGCTTCAGTAATTCCTAGTTACCACGGGATATTAATCCCGTGGCAGAAACAGAGAAACAAATAGAGACATAATTAGCGTAGCTGCTGTTCCATCCAAGCAAAAATGATTTGTTCAACCCAAGCTAAAGAATAATAATGTACATTTGATCAGATATAACTGCAGTACAAGATTATAAGATGCATTATGTGAATGCTTGGCTAAAGAGATGTGTCTTTAATCTAGATTTAACAGAAAGAGTGTGTCTGAACCCCGAACGTTATCAGGAAGGCTATTCCAGAGTTTGGGAGCCAAATGTGAAAAAGCTCTACCTCCTTTAGTGGACTTTGCTATCCTAGGTACTACCAAAAGTCCAGAGTTTTGCGACCTTAGGGAGCGGGTTGGATTGTAGCGTGGTAGAAGATTAGTTAGGTACGCAGGAGCTAAACCATTTAGGGCCTTATAGGCAAGTAATAATATTTTGTAACTGATACGGAACTTGATAGGTAGCCAGTGCAGAGACTGTAAAATTGGGGTAATATGATCATATTTTCTTGACCTGGTAAGGACTCTAGCCGCTGCATTTTGGACTATCTGTAGCTTGTTTATTGAAGATGCAGGACAACCAGCTAGCAGTGCATTACAATAGTCCAGTCTAGAGGTCATGAATGCATGAACTAGCTTTTCTGCATCAGAAACAGGTAGCATGTTTCGAAGCTTGGCAATGTTTCTAAGATGGAAGAATGCTGTTTTTGTAACATGGGAAATATGATTTTCAAAGGACAAATTGCTGTCTAATATAACACCCAGATTTTTGACTTTAGAGGACGTAACAGTACATCTGTCTAGTTGCAAATTGTAATCTAAGAGATTCTGTGTACTGTTTTTTGGTCCAATAAGTAATATCTCTGTCTTATCTGAATTTAATAGGAGGAAATTATTGGTCATCCAATCTTTTACATTTTTAACACAATCTATTAGCTTAGATAGTTTAGAAGTTTCATCTGGTCTTGTTGAGATATATAGTTGAGTATCATCAGCATAACAATGAAAACATATACACATATAAATAAACATATCCCAGTTAACTTACCTGTGCTTCTTCCGGTTTGTTCTGTAACACCGATCACTTAATTAAGATGAAAACCAAAGAAGGGCATCATCAGCTATTCCAATACAAGCCAAACATTCCAATAAAACAGAATGACTAATAGTATCAAAGGCAGCACTAATATCTAGAAGAATAAGAATAGACAGAAGACCAGAATCAGCTGCAAGGAGAAGATCATTCGTAACTTTAACTAGAGCTGTTTCTGTACTATGTCCATTTTAACTATTAAACACAGACTTTTGGATCATTCTAATTTTTTTTTATCTATGTTTCATATTTTAATATCTTTTTTTGTCTGTGGTCTACAGAGAAAATTGTCTTAGGTCAGTTGTTTATAAAAAAAAAAAAAGGTAATACTTTATTTTAAGGACCAATTCTCACTACTAATACAGTGCCAGAGAGAGCTGCTGCAACTTCAGAAAACATGCAAATTAAAAAAGCATCAGCAAATCAAGAAAACATCATCAGTTTGACAGCAGGTGGTGCAAATGCTCACAACGCAAACAAATAAATAAACGCACTGCAAATTCTCACAATATAACAAAATAAAGAATTTTATTTGCAGTGCATTTCTTTACTTGGTTGTGTTGTGAGCATTTGTAGCACGTGTGTTGTCAAATTGATGAAGATGTTTTCTTAATTTGCAGGTGTTTTTTTCTATTTGCAGCACGTCGAGCTCTCTCGGCCACCGTACTATTAACTAGCATGCATATTGCTAGCATTTTGATTGTTTATTAGTAACTATAAAGTGCATATTATGGGGGAAGTTGTGGCGGTTAGAGAGTCGGACTCGTAATCAAAAGGTTGCGAGTTCGAGTCTCGGGCCGGCAGGAATTGTAGGTGGGGGGAGTGAATGTACAGCGCTCTCTCCACCCTCAATACCACGACTGAGGTGCCCTTGAGCAAGGCACCGAACCCCTAATTGCTCCCCGGGTGCTGGAGCAATGGCTGCCCACTGCTCTGTGTGTGTGTGTGTGTGTGTGTGCATGTGCATGCATGCATTTGTTCACTACTCACTGTTGTGTGTGTGCTCTTGGATGGGTTAAACGCAGAGCACCACTTTCGAGTATGGGTCAACATACTTGACAATACGTCACGACTTTCATATTAATGCCTTATTCTGCATGGCCATATTTTAGACCTACTACTACTATTAATATACAGCAACCTAGGATTTTGAGGCAAAAGTCATAGTTAATAGTTAACAGGGAGAATTGGACCTTGAAATAAAGTGTGACCAAAAAGAATAAAAAAAAGATTATATATTATGCATACTCACATATTTAAGGTGCACAGAAAAAAAGATTGTATAGAAAGATTTTGCTCAGACATCGCTAGTAAATTTCGAGAAAGAAAAATTGTGACAAGTAACACATTGAATTATACATGAAATTTTTATGTAGAAAGTTTTACAACTTTGAAAAATCAAGTGTAAGTCACTGCATGGACACCATATCAAATATGTCTAAAATGAATAACTGGGTACTATGATAACAGAAGATGAACATTATGGGTCGCCCTGGCTGGAACAGACATGGAGTCAGAGCATGTCTGGGGGAATCCGTAAAGATAAATTACATAATGTTTACCTGTTTTCTTAATTATTTTTTTTATTTAATCCCACTATACAGCCTATTTTTTCCCCCTCTCACGCTACATAATCTCTCATTTATCCACCACTCGTGTGCATTTAATCCAGTATTTAGGATGTTTTCTGTTCTTAAAATGCTTAAAATCTTTATGATATAACAGGTTTTGTGTTCTGCTCAGTCTCTTCACCAGCTGAATGTGCACTCTAAACAAAAAAGGTTTTAAATAGCACTAAAAGTGGTTCACTGGCTTGTAATCATAGGAGAGTTTTAAGTGCTATATATTTACTACAATAGCAAAAGCTGTTTTGAATCACTTGTATGCTTTTCTGAGGTCAGAAAGTCTCATGTGGGAGCCCTGGAATATTTCCTTATGGTGGGGGGTCTTGGGGCAAAAAGGATGAGAACCATGTTATCTTCAGGAAGTACACCGTATTTTAATGTTGTTTTTAATCCTTTCCCCAATTAAACTCTCTCTCTCTCTCCTTCGGCTTGCTACCTTTATCAGGGGTCACCACAGCGGAGTGATCCGCACAGCCGATTTGGCACGTTTTAAGCCGGATGCCCTTCCTACTGCAACCCAGCCCTGAGAGTGCACTAACTAGTGCAATCCCAGTGCTGGGACACACTCACTCACTCATTCACCCACACACTCACTCCCTTTCCCCAATTAAACTAAGAGGGACTAATGAGAGATAGTTAGAATACTATGGGCTTAACTATGAACTATAGGCTTAATTAGTTCTTTGTATGGCAGTGGTGCTATATCGCACCTCAACTACCCCAAAGAACTGCTGAAGAACCAAATTTGCATGTGTGTGTGTGTGTGTGTGTGTGTGTGTGTGGAGTGTGTGAGAAGACTTTAGAGCAGGGCTGCCAACTTTTGAGTTCAGCTTGGAGTGAGAATTCCTACAGCGGTACCTCTAGAGGGGTCCGGGGGTATGCCCCCCCCCCAACAGTAAGAAAATTTTGTACATTTTAAAGTTAAATTCATCTGGTGCACTTTGAGAGTTCAAAATTAAGAGCTCCAACACAGGTTCAGTGTGCAAACTAAACAAAGAAAAAAGCTGGTGAATTGACTTGTTGTTGAGGTTTAAAGGGGACTCAATCCTCTTTTTTGGTTGTGATATAGTGTCTCAGTCTAAATTACACTCACACTGGTAAATTTGGAAGCCGAACAAATTATATAATGATAATAATAATAATAATAATAATACTTTTATATTATTATTCCTATGACAGTAATGTTGGAAAACAATTCTGTAAAATAAAATAAGTATTCCTGTAAATGAGTATTTCTGTAAAATGAAAATGAGTATTTCACAGGTATATTATTTTACCTTATTCTACAGTAGGGAAATTACAATACTTTTGTCCTAATTTCTACACTTGCAAGCAGGGCCTAAAACTTTTGCCAAATCTGCCATTTTAATCATGATACAAACAAAATTTTCTGGTGATTTGAGAAAATTTAGTGGCCATAAATATTTTTTCCTGGCCATGAAACTGTTTTTGCAGTTGCTGCTGCTACAACAACTAAACATATTTAATAATAATAATAATAAAATGAAAATTAGAACCAAGCACTGCATTTTAATCACGATACAAACAAAGATGCTACACATGTAGCATGAGCAGTTTTTTATTTAAATTTGATTTTATCATCAACATTTGAAGCAAAAACAGAATGGTCAGACTTCAGCATTGTGAAATTATGCTAAAACCTGCATAAAACAAAAACAGCAGACAGGCTGAATTTCACTCTCTGACAGCAGGTGGCGTTAATGGAACAGCAGTGATAAGAGGGAAAATGTCATGGAAACTTCTCTGAAGTCAGTTCCCTTCAGAAATACATTCATATAAACCCCCACCCCATATTTACATTTTTCTTTAACCAAAAAGTGAGCTTCCTCTGCAAGTACAGTATTTTCTTTGTGTGTGTCTGTTAATTTTATACCTTTATTGCAAGAGACAAACCTATGAGCTTTCATTTTGACGGAAATCTCCAGCATCTTTGAAAACAGGTTTACAAACGCGTCTTATTATAAATAAATGTACAGTGAAAGAAATGCAAGATTTTCTAGTCATTACCTACTTTTATAAATAATTGCAACCGTGTTTTAAAAATACTTTGACATGAAAATTTAAATATTTCTCTATTAATCTATTAGTCTGCATTGCTTGAACATCTGTTCTGAGAAATATTTTTCTCCCATTCGAAAATGAATCCTTCATTCATGAGGGATTTATATGTCACTCCCGAAACTTTGCTGCTTGTACAGGGTATATGGCCTTTAGCAGGACGAAAAAAAACTTTTATTCAAATTCTGAATGGATTATATGTAGCCTAGAAGTGCGCAAATAGCCCTTCCTTTATAATCACTAAAAATGTGTCACTTCAGTTCATCGCGATCTCACAAAGTTCATTTGTAATCAATGAACCTCTTATTTACAGTGAGAGGATTCGCAAGTGTGCAGGAAAAAAATCCGGCGTGAGTGAAATCAGACTAACCTGAACGCAATGACCAATCACAGGTGTTCAAGAAATCAACAGATATGTCTGTGATTGGCTACATTGCTCTGCGCTACGAAATGTTGTGAACAGAATCTTTTAGCGCTTTCCAGATCATAAACACATACGCACTGGAGCCTTTACCAAATCTGTTTTGCCAATATCCTATTATTACAGTTTTAATGCTGAATGCGTGAGAGTTGGCAGCCCTGCTTTAGAGACATAACTGGATAATAAATATAGTTTTGTTTGTAATAAATGGCCATCTCTCCTTTCTTAATGAATGTAAAATACATCAAATGACAAATTCTCTCACAGCTGATTAACAGTTTTTCCAATGGTGGAACTTATCCCAGGACAAAGAACCGTGATTGTCATCTAAAATCAACCCTAGACCACACCACTGATAATTGCCACCCAAGAGACTCCTTAATATGAGCTTTATTTCCTTGATTAGCTTGTATTGTATAAACGTTCCGACAGTTAATAACATTAACACTAAATCCGTCACCGTTTTGTTTCCTCCACTCTTTCTCTAACTAATCCTCTTCGGCTTTCACCCTTTACATTAACAAATACGATTACATTTTGCTAAATAAGTAGGCTATTACCGTAGTTTGTCAACTAGATTACCTTTACGTCCTTGCCTTGTTCACTGCGTCACCCTATTGTCTGAAAGAGATATTTACATTTGTTTAATAATGGGTTTACGAGCAAACAAATCAGATGTAAAGTTTAAAACTTACTTTTGAAATGTCTGTTTTATATCAGTCAACAGAACTTTCTGACGCCTCGAAAAGTTTAAGGCTAATTGCGTATCACATAATAATAATGTGACAAGGAGCTTATCAGCTTTATTTGTCTATATTATTCTGTACTAAATACATTATTGCTAACACGTATACATTTTCTTCAGCGTCTGAGGGAATTACACGAAAGGACGTCAGTACAAATCCAATCGCTAGGGGACGCTGTTTATCACTGAGTGCGTCATATACCGTGCCATACTTGGGCATACACGAACCTACAGATTGTGGATCCAAACGCAGGATTTCATTTAAACTCACATAAACGGCAACATGCTTTTTATTTTCAAAAACCAGATGGATAATAAAAATAAAGATCTCTTTAAAGGTAAAGTAGACTTTGGCACAGTGATGCATGTATTTTGGGATTGTGACAAAATCAAAATGTACTGGAAAGAGATTAACAAAGGATTACTGGAAAGACTTTTGGATTGTCCCCATTAAAGGTATACCTTCTGAACTGTTCAGCGGACCTGTGTCTTGACTGTGATAAAGAATGTGTACTGAATTTTTGTATATACTTGGCCAAAAACATGTATACTATTACTATGGTCAACTGCTCAGGTACCTGTGGTTAAATCAGGCAACCACCCTTTTACCACTGGAAAAATTAACTTATGATTTACATCAAAGATTTGAGGTGTTCTGGCACATTTGGTCCTCTCTCTGGAACTTTCTTGAGGATACCCAGTGACTATGCCTTTCTAATTTTGGTTTATAATTTTCTTTTATTTCTGTCTTTGCTCTTAAGCATTTGTATGCATTTGAATGCCTAATAAGAACTAGCTGTATGAGATGCCAGTACCGTTGTTGTTTTATTGAAAAATATAATAAAAAAATAATTTAAAAATAATATTTCAATTAAGTCATGATATTAACCATGCTTGTTAAATGTTATTACTCTGTCTACAGCAAAACCGCTCGCAATTTAAAACCTTAATATAAACAAAAAATAGTGCAGAAGAATCAAATGAGGCAAACAGGTCATGGTAGTCAATGAAGTTTTCTTTTATTTGTTGTTACAGTATTGTAAATTGTACTTCATTCTCCAAAAATTCAGACCACCCCACCCGAACAGAGGGGTGTGGCCTGTGGCATGTCAGTCAAAGGTGGGAGGGGTTTCAAGGCTCTTACACTCAGTTTAAAAATGAAATCATATCCATCCACTGCTCTCAATGACATCCACACTGCAATCAGTGTGGAACCAAACCAAAAGACCACCATAACTAAACCAGAAAAACCGTTATGCTTTAAACCACATGAGTTTAACTAGCCTTCTGTTTCCCTTTAATCTCAATTACTCTTTAATCTGACATCAATGATCATAACCTCTTGAGGCATTTACAGGTTCCACCGATATTTCCTGAACAACATGACAAATTTAACAGAATTAAGAAGTAAATTACTTAGTCATTTATTTATGGTCAAAATACATGTAGTGAAATGTTTCCTCAAACTCTCTGCGGAACAGGCTTGGGATTCATTACTCCACCGGCGCACTCAGTAAAAAGCTGATGGTTGCAAAATGAACCAAAAACCATTAAACAGTTATAATACTTAATTATAAAAAGAAATGCCAGCATCACTTAACGTATCTTAAGTGAATCCAAAAGAATTTGGCAGCAAATGATGAGGTTTAAAGTCAGACTGCACAAACCACGTACACATGCATACTGTGCACATTCGCTTAAACGCATTCACACTCATGGTAATGGACATGTCCTGGGTAAGGGAGGACAGTTTCCTGTTTGGAAGGGCTTGATGATGTGGCACGTTGTGATTGGCCATGAGGACTGGAGGAGGTAAAATAAAAAGTAGCCCCTATTTTGTTTCTTCCATTCTTTTGGCTCTCCCTAGTCCTCGCCTGCTTTCATCCCTCGCACAGACCCTTGGCTACGCATCTGAAAATTAAAATAAATAGATTTAATAATAACCTGTCACATGCAACAACCATTAAGTTTGTGGTAAGATTTTAAAAAAAAAAAAAAAAAAAAGGAAATGAATAACTTTATTCAGCAGGGACACATTAATCAAAATTGACAGTAAAGACATTTACAATGTAAAATGTATCACTATTTTTCACAAAAATTTTAATCAGCACATCTCCTTTCAACATTACCGCTGTCAAAATTAGCGCATTAATGCATGCGATTAATTTTTCCAGTTTAACTGTGTTAAAAATATTTAACGCAGTTAACGCAGGGGCGGGGCTGGGGTTGGCCACCCCACTCACAACTGCTGCTTGTCTCTTTTTTCTTGACAAAAATTGCGTTTATTTAGACGCGCAGAATGTCTTTACGACCAGATCAAATGAAAGACTTTTCGGACACGCAGTCCACTTCGCCTCAGCGACAGGTGCTAGTCAAACGAGAGGAGAAAACGGTACAGGCGATGTAGAACAACGGTGAACTGTGCTCAGATGAGATGTTATCAGGCCGTATGTCAGTAAAAAACAATTTTCCTCCTGTCTGCCGTTATACTGTGCTCTTCAATTGCATGCACAAATGCGCCGACGCTCTGTATATCATTTCATATTCAAGTGCAATTATATATAAAAGGTTGTGAGAAAATACAATGAGTGTCAGATCCGTGTCACATTTAGCAGCGGCAGCTCTTAAAGAAACAGCAACCAAATAACCAGCTGCTGTGATGTCTGTTAATCAAAGAACAAAAGAAAAAAGAGGAAATCAATAACTTTTGTAGCTTTAAGGATTCATCTATATTTAATTTAGAATTTAGTGTTTGATTACTTTATTCAATTTCTTTATATTTCCTACTTGCTGAAGGGTAAATATGACATTTATTACAATGGATTTATGTGAAGACTGTTTTAAGTTAAAAGTTATTTTTAAAGTCTAAAAAAATGTTAAAAAACTTTTTCAGAGACATCAGTATTGGTATCAGTGATACTCGCCTTCAGTCATGAAAAAGATGCCACTAAACAAATATTAAAAATATTTACATTTACATTTAGTCACTTAGCAGACGCTTTTATCCAAAGCGACTTACAACTGAGGACAATAGAAGCAATCAAAACCAACAAGAGAGCAACAACATGCAAGCACTATGACATGTCTCGGTTAGCCTAACGCAGTATATATACTGTCTTTATGTTGTTTGTATATTAATTTGAAGATTGCATGTGAAATTACTGGAATACAAAAGTATATTTAAAAACTTTAATGTTGGATGAGATTAATCATGATTAATTTCAGAAAAAAATGTGTGATTAATAAGTTGAAACATTTTTAATTGATTGACAGCACTAATAAGAAAAGTTTCTGTAACATGTTACAGTAAGGTCTCATTAGTCAATGTTAGTTAATGCATTAACTAAAATTAACTAACAATGAGCAATACATTTGTTAAAGTATTTATTCATCTTTAACATTAGCTAATAAAAATATAACTGTTCGTTGTCAATTCATGTTAGCACAAGTCTATTGTAAAATATGAACATAAAACTTTTCATTTGAATGTATTAGGAAATGCTGAATTAAGTAGTTTAGTTAACATGAACTAATGATATGGAAGCAGAATAATGACAATAGTTTTTGAAACAAAGCATGCTGAATTCCACAAATCGAAAAAAAAGATGCATTGCAATTAACAGTGCTTGC
>JAFVLL020033296.1:0-14006 GCA_021397915.2 Tor tambroides | reverse complement strand
CACTTCAAAAAGCACTCAGAAATGGTTACAAACAAAGTGCTGGAGAGTTCTGAAATGGCCAGCAATGAGTCCAGATCTGAATCCCATAGAACACCCTTCATCCTTCAAATCTGAATGACCTGGAGCAGTTTGCAAATGAAGAGTGGTCCAAAATTCCAGTAGAGAGGTGTAAGAAACTCATTCATGGTTACAGGAAGCGACTGATTTCAGTTATTTTTTCCAAAGGGGGTGCTGACAAATATTAAGCTAAGGGTGCCAATAATTTTGTCCAGTGCATTTTTTGGGTTCTGTGTGGAATTGTATCAGATTTGACTTTTCTTCTCTGTTTTTTTTTTTTTTGTCTTGTTCCAATGCAAACAAAAAAAATAAACATGTGAGTACCAAAACATTTGCAACTGTAACAATTTTCTGAGAGAAGGGTTGCAGTTTCTGACAGAATTGCGAGGGTGCTGATATTTTTGGCCATGACTGTATATTGGTTATTTATTAGTAATTATAAAGCACATATTGCCTTATTCTGCATGACCATATTTTAGATTCTTAAATCCTTCCCCATACCTAAACTTATACTAACTATTAAGATACAGCAAATTAGGTGTTTGAGGCAAGTCATTCTTCTTCTTGACAAACTTGACATTTGTAGGACATTAAATCTAAACTTGTCAACTTGAGCTTTTTTAGACCATATTAAAGGATTATTCATACAAATATAACATTTCACCCTTATTAATATTTCCTATCAAATCAAATAAAGGAAGCAAAACCCCAAATATTTTTATCATTGCATAGACCAAAATATTTTTAGGAAACACCAGGACTTAAAACAATAGCATGTATGATTTCAGAGTAAGTTGCTGCATGGAAGCCATATCAAATCCGTCTAAAATGAGTAAGTGGGTCCTATGATAACAGATGATAAACATTAGCTCGCCCTGGCTGGAGCAGATATGGAGTCAGAGCATGTCTGGGGGAATACGTAAAGATAGATTACATAATGCTGACCTGTTTTCTTATTTATTTATTTTTATTATTTAATCCCACTATATAGGCATTTTTCCCTCTGACGCTACATAATCTCACATTTATCCATCACACTCTCCTTCTGTCTTCCACTCATTGTGTGCATTTAATCCAGTATTTAAAGCAGGATGTTTTCTGTTCTTAAACTACTTAAAATCTTTATGATATAACAGGTTTTTTGTTCTGCTCAGTCTCTTCACCTGTTGAAATCACAGCATGTGGACTCTAAACAAAAATGGTGCTAAATAGCACTAAAAGTGGTTCACTGCATGGGGAATTTTACGTGCTATGCTATATAGCACATATCTTTCAAGGTGTTATGCAGAACCATGAGAGAGACCTCATTCTCCTCCTCAGATTTCAGATATGTAACTCCACTCTCATATGTTTGCTATGAATGGGAATTTACAAGACTGTGATGACATGTTTCAATGGTCATCAGCATGGTAAATCCTCAAAAGTTTTTTATATTTAGATTTTTTTTTAAATGTATGTACATTTATAACACTATACTTTATCACCTTTCATCAAATTACAAAAAAAAAAACTAGTTAATGCTAATGCTTCTAATGCAGCGTCTATGGGAGGGATTGTAAATTTCTTAATGAAATAAACAAGCACACGCACACCATAGGAGGTGCAGGTCAGAAGACACCAAAATTGCATAGAGAGGACATACAACCGCACACTCACTTGCAAATAAGCTTCTTTATTTTACCAATGATTCGGCAAAAAGTCTTAACTTGACAAATGCTTTTCGCCAAAACTTTGGTAAAATAAAGAAGCTTATTTGCAAGCGAGTGTACGGTTGTATGTCCTCTCTCCCCAAAAAAGGGATGGTAAATTTGGCATTGTTCTCTCTTCTGACTGCCGTTATCGGTCTCTCTCAATTTTTTTCCTTTGATTGAAAGTCGTGAAAACACTATTGTGGAGTTTTTTCTTTTGCTATTTGAGCATATAGTAATGCAAAAAATATTTTTGTGGTACTCTCCTATTCACTGTTCTCAAAGTTTACCCAAATGACGACTTCCGCTGCTGAGAAACACAAAAATGTGAAAAAGGTCTATGGCAGTGATACTCAAATCTGGCTCGCGAGATCCACTTTCCTGCAGAGTTTAGCTCCAACCCTGATCAAACTCACCTACCTGTGATTTTCTAATGATCCTGAAGACATTAATTAGCATGCTCAGGTGTGTTTGATTAGGGTTAGAGCTAAACTCTGCAGGAAAGTGGATCTCGCGAGCCAGATCTGAGTATCCCTGGTCTAAGGCAAAAGCTGTTTTGAATCACTTTTATGCTTTTCTGAGGTAAAAAATCTTGCATGGGCCGGGGCGCTGGAATATTTCCTTTTATGGGGGCCTTAGGGGCAAAAAGAGTGAGAACCATGTTATCTTCAGAAAATACACTATTTTAATGTCATTTTTAATTCTTTATCAAAACAAACTAAGAGACTAAGTTAGAGAACCTTTAAAGAGCTATACAACGGCTTCACGATTTCTTTGTATGGCAGTTGTGCCAGCACCTCAACCACCCCAAAGAACCACTGAAGAACCACTTTTTTTGTGCGTGTGGGAAGACTTTAGAGTCACAATTTGATAATAAATAGTTTTATTTCTTTAAAAAAAGGGGGGGGGGGTATCTCTCCATTCTTACTGAATATAAAATACATCAAATGACAAATTCTCTCACTACCTATTACCAATCTTTCCAATGCTGGAACTTTTCCCAAGACGAAGAACTGTGATTGCCTTCTAGAATCAATCCGACCTAAACCCCACTAGTGATATTTGCCACCCAACAGACTCCTTAATATAAAACACTTGCCCCCCATTTCACAGACAAGGCTTAAGACTAGTCCCAGACTAAAATGTAATTCTGAGCTGTTTCAACTGAAATAAACTTGCACTGACTGATCTTAAAACATGTCAGTGCCTTTGTTTTGTCTCAAGATGCACCCCAGTAATGTTTTTTATAAAGCAAGTTAAAAATTACTTAAATGTCCTAACTGAACTATGGCCTAATCCTGACTTAGTCTAAACCCTGTCTTAATCTAAACCCTGTCTGTGAAACCAGGCCTTATTCCTTGCCTAGCCTGAATTGCATCAACGTCCCAACCATTAATAACATTAACAAACATTGATGCTAAATGCCTGACCGCTCCAGTTTTGATTCCTCAACTCTTTCTCTAGACCTCTTCTGCTTTCACCCTTTACATTAACAAACATTATTTTGCCAAATAAGTATTGCCGTAGTTTGTCATTCTTACCTGTACATCCTTTGCTGTTAAAAAGCATATTCTGTTACACAAAATAATGATCTTTAAAAAAGCACCATATGACCCCTTTAAACAAATGTAAATATCTCTTTCAGACAATATGGTGGCGCAGTGAACAGCCAGATCATATAAGGAGCCATAACCAGATTGAGGATTTAATCTAAACTCACAAATGGCAACATGCTTTATTTTCAGCTTGGTTACGTGCAAAAAATAAAAATAATTTCAATCAAGTCATGAATCACGATTAATCATTATGGTTAAATCGTGCTTGTTATTATTCTATAGAAACATAACTTGCAACTTAAAAAGACCAAAAGCTTGATATAAACTACAAACAGCGCAGAAGAAACAAATGATGCAAACAGGTCATGGTAGTCAATGATGTTTTCTTTTATTTGTTACAGTATTGTAAATTGTACTTCATTCTCCAAAAATTCAGACCATCCCCACCCGAACAGAGGGGCGTGGCCTGTGGCATGTCAGTCAAAGGTGGGAGGGGTTTCAAGGCTCTTACACTCAGTTTAAAAATGAAACCATATCCATCCACTGCTCTCAATGACATCCACACTGCAATCAGTGCAGAACCAAAACCAAAAGACCACTGTAACTAAAACCAGAAAACCGTTATGCTTTAAGCCGCATGAGTTTAACAAGCCTTCTGTTTCCCTTTAATCTCAATTACTCTTTATTCTGACATCAATGATCCTACCTCTTGAGGCATATACAAGTTCCACCGATATTTCCTGAACAACATGACAAATTTAACAGAATTAAGAAGTAAATTACTTAGTCATTTATGGTCAAAATACATGTAGTGAAATGTTTCCTCAGACTCTCTGTGGAACGGGCTTGGGATTCGTTACTCCACTGGCGTACTCAGTAAAAAGCTGATGGTTGCAAAATGAACCAAAAACCATTAAACAGTTATAACACTTAATTATAAAAAGAAATGCCGGTATCACTTAACATATCTTAAGTGAATCCAAACGAATTTGGCAGCAAATGATGAGGTTTAAAGTCAGACTGCACAAACCACGGATACACACGCATACTGTGCACATTCGCTAACGCATTCACACTCATGGTAAAGGACATGTCCTGGGTAAGGGAGGACAGTTTCCTGTTTGGAAGGGCTTGATGTGGCACGTTGTGATTGGCCACGAGGACTGGAGGTGGTAAAATAAAAAGTAGCCCCTATTTTGTTTCTTCCATTCTTTTTTGGCTCTCCCTAGTCCTCGCCTGCTTTCATCCCTCGCACAGACCCTTGGCTACGCATCTGAAAATTAAAATAAACAGATTTAATAATGTCACATGCAACTACCATTACGTTTGTGGTAAGATTTCTTTTTTTAAACAAGAAATTAATACTTTTATTCAATAAGGACACATTAATCAAAATTGACAGTAAAGACATTTACAATATTACAAAATATTTCTATTTTTTTTTTGTGTGTTTTTTCCTATTCAAAGAAAAAAAATGTATCGTGATTTTCCACAAAAATATTAATCAGCACATCTGTTTTTAACATTAATAAGGAGTTTCAGTAACACTTTACAGTAAGGTTTCATTAGTCAATGTTAGTTAAGGCATTAACAAATTAATGAGCAGTAAATTTGTTAAAGCACATTTATCTCTGAATAACATTAGCTAATAAAAATACAACTTCAGTTCATTTAACTTATTTCATTTCTTTTCATTTCAACTTTTACTAATAAATTCAAGTTAAATGTTGATATTAAGTAGCTTAGTTAACATGAACTAACAATTAAAAGTACTTCTAATGTAGTTACCTCAAGTTAAATGAGGAAACAGTGTAAAGTGTTATAAAGCAAGCTAGAAAAAAAAAGAATGCATTATTATCAGTATAAATAGAGAAAAGGAGAAATTACTGTATTTTTGATCAAATAAATGCAGCCTCGGTGAGCGCACAAGAGACTTTTCAAAAACATCAAAACAACCCATATCTAGCTTTGTCACAAAACTGGTAAGACTGTAATTGCAGGTATAAATGATCACCATTAATCTTCTCAATTTATAATGTCCTGCAGTCATTGAAGAACTGCATTGCATGGTTTCTACAGAAACACACCTGGTCCAGCTCCCTCTGTGTCTCTTCCTCCATCCTACGAATGTCATCCATAGTGAGGTCCACCCAGCGGTCCAGCCAACAAAAGAGTTGCCGATGGAAATTAGTGAAAAGCCTTTTCTCCTGCTACTCAGAGAGAGAGAGAGAGAGAGAGAGAGAGAGAGAGAGAGAGAGAGAGACAAAGTTAATCAAGTTAATCAAATTAGTACAACAGCATGAATAAAGACCTGACAAGAGCTGTCAAATCACCAAAATTATATCAAAATTGTACAGCACTGTTTGTTTGTTTTTTAACACTATGCCAGCTTCTGTGACTATTTCCATGGTGAGAAAATTTGGGTAAGACTTTAGTTTAGGGACCAATTCGCAATATTAATCAGTTGCTTGTTAGTTATAGCTTATTGTTTGTTTATTAGTACTTATAAAGCACATATTAATGCCTGCATGACTGTATTTTACATCCCTTAATCCTACCCCACACCTAAACTACCTTACTAACAACAATCTATTTTTGCTAAAAACTCTAAAATTATATTTGGTTTAACATTTCTTAAGTGTTAACGGAGTAAAAAAGGCTTCTCACAGGGTTTAAACCAACACAATCTAATAAAACAAGCTGCAGGGATAAAGAGTTTTGACAAAGAACATATTGGTGGATCTTATATTAAAAACTTGCATCATCCTGGAATAGTCCATTCAGCAGTAGGTATTAAAAAAAAAAAATAAAATAAAAAAAAAAATCTAGTTTCATGTAGTTTGTTCATACTTCACAGTATACAGATTCCCTTTTTTTTGGTTATTAATATAGGAATGAAATATTGGCTTTAGTTCCATAGGAGGTATTGTGCAAATCTTGAGGTCCACTGATAAAGCCTCTTTTGTGGAAGTGTCTGTTTCCTCGTTTGCTTTAATTCAACAGTGCCCAGGCATCCGACAAAACCAGATATTACATTTATGACCCTGTAGTTCCAGCAGATTTTGCAAAAGTGCAGGGTGATCATTTTTGATGACACTGCTTGAAGACAGGACTTTGAATCTGTAATTATAAGAACACTTCTCTGTAGCATAGTCTTTATGTAAACCAATGCCAATAGGATAGCATTTGCTTTTGATGTAAACATTGAGCTGTTCAGGGATGGATATTCCTCTCTTTTTTTTTGTGGTTTATGCAGATAATACATGGTCCTCATTTTTTATCTGTCAGTATCTATAGGGATATGTGATGGAAACATTTCTCTGACTCAGATGAGCTGTTGGTGAAAGTCAACCAGTACAGTATAAAAGAGAAAGTTGAGCCTTTCTGTGCTGGTGCCATATTGAAATCTTCTGTGCTGATGGATCACCTTATGAATGAAGTTCTCCACACGTCCCTGCAGACCCCACCAGCGAAAATGAACCGTCACCAGCTTGTACGCTGTCATATAGGGACAGTTACCATTATGAAGCTCTTTCTGCAAGAGACAGAGAGGGGTGGGTGCATGAGGAACACATTTTGTAGATGATCACTCATTTGGATAGTTCAATACAATCAATGTGAACAGAAACTGTGCATACAAGACTGAATGAAAACATTAGCTATGCCAGGCAAGAGAAATGTTGATTTCAAATAATCTTCTTTCAGTCTTAAAAGTATAAATAAAAAAAAAAAAAAAAAAAAAAAAAAAAAAAAAACTTACTGTAATTAAAATGGAAAACTGTTACTCTACTACCATCTCAGCCACCACAGATATATTTAAGGCGAAAATCAAGTGAGGAAAAAAATAAATAAATAGAAAACTAACTAAACCATATACACTATATTGCAAAAAGTATTGGGTCGCCCCGTTCTAATGAACAGGTTTGACTACTTTAGTAATTTCTATGAGTACAAATCTTAATGTTTAAGCATATAATGATATTCTAGAAAATTGTGTGCTTCTAATATTATAGCAACAGTTTGGACAGGACCCTTTTCTATTCTAACATGACAATGCCTCTGTGTATAAGGCGAGGTTCAAAAAGGAAATTATTGATTCAGTTAGTGTGGAAGAACTTGAATGGTCTGCATAAAACCAAGTCCTAATCCCAGTTTAACACCTCTGGTATGACTGTAAATGCAGGCCTTGAGCCAAAAACTCAAATGACTTGCCAACAAATGACTTGTACATACACTATATAGACAAAAATATTGGGACACCTCCTTCTTTAGAACAGAAAAATGCACTTCCAAATCTGTGGCAACAACAGCATGGGAACATCATTCATGTATTTAAAAATTGTATTTCCATCTCTTTTGCAACAGTTTTGGAAGTGTCTAAAATGACTGTACCCATATGTACAAGTCATTGGAGTTTGTTGATGAGTTTTTGGCTCAAGCTCTGCATTTACAGTCACACCAGAGGTGTTCAACTGGGATTAGGACTTGGTTTTATGCAGACAAGTCAAGTTCTTCCACACTGACTGAATCAATAATTTCCTTTTTGAACCTTGCCTTATACACAGAGGCATTGTCAGAATAGAATAGAATAGAATAGAATAGAATAGAAAAGGGTCCTGTCCAAACTGTTGCTATAAAATTAGAAGCACACAATTCCCTAGAATATCATTATATGCTTAAACATTAAGATTTATACTCATGGAAATTACTAAAGTAGTCAAACCTGTTCATTAGAAGGGGGCGACCCAATACTTTTGGCAATATAGTGTATGTGACCCTTGTGGGATTACAAATTTAAGAATCTGTCTTAGATCTACTAATCCTTTGTCCTTACATAAAATCACCTGAAAAACTAAAGTGAAAAACATTGCATTTAGCATTTATTGTGAACATGACGTCAGATGAACGATTCTGTTAAACACAGTTTGTAGCAAGAGGTTCCTGCCAGTTCCTGTTCTCTTATTGTAAGTCAAATGAGCCAGCTGACGGAGACTCATCTTTTGTTTGTAATGGCTCTTGGTGCCCCTGCCCCCGTCTTTGAGTAGTTATGCTGATTGGATTAGGACTGGTTAAATGGGGCAGGTCGCTATATCCGAATACTTCATTTGCATGCTTTGTTTAAGGTCGTCACCCAGGTGCTTTGACTCCATTCCTAAGCACTACCCCCTAAATGTATGTAAACTACAATGTAACACTGCCTTTGTTAGGCTTTTGATGACTGCAGCACCACGCAGCGCATTCTCAAAGAACTCTGCTGAAGATACCCAAGAGTCTCCTGGTCTTCGCTTCTGAGTTTCCAACACCCTGGACCACAAAACCAGTCTTAAGTCGCTGGGGTATATTTGCAGCGATAGACAAAAAATACATTGTATGAGTCAAAATTATTCATTTTTCTTTTATGCCAAAAATCATTAGGATATCAAGTAAAGATCATGTTCCATGAAGATATTTTGTAAATTTCTTACCGTAAATCTCAAAACTTCATTTTTGATTAGTAATATGCTTTGCGAAGAACTTCATTTGGACAACTTTAAAGCGATTTTATCAATTTTTTTTATATTTTTTTGCACCCTCAAATTCCAGATTTTCAAATAGTTGTATCTCGGCCAAATATTGCCTGATCCTAACAAACCATACATCAATGGAAAGCTTATTTATTCAAATTTCGAAAAATTGACACTTAAGACTGGTTTTGTGGTCCAGAGTCACATATACATAAAAGATTTTTAAAGTTTACCTTTGATAAACAAAAGTCAGGCATAAAGAAGGATCTTCACCAGTTAACAAATTTGTAGGATGCTGCCTTAAGGTGCAGCAGTCACATTTTACAGTTGTTCATTGAATTTTCACAGACAAAATCCAGTTATTTCAATAGAAATCCACACGATCTGGAATTTTGCATGAGGACAAAAGATTTCCCCACGTGGATTTGGTGTGAAAGTGAATTCTGTGTGTGCTGTGCATCATACATCACTCACTACACTATTGACAATGGGCAAAGGACCTTACTCCTTGCAAAATTCACCAAAATGTGACCACACATATGGAACTGTGTGTTTCCTATATAGGCAGCATTCATCAAGGCAGCTCGCTAAGGGTTAACAAAAGACCTGTTGTGTTTCAAAATGCATACATGTGAATATGGCGTGTTTGTGTACCTTCCATTCAGGTCCCAGAGGTCCTCTGCCAGTTTTCTCCGAGTGGTAGATAGCAGGGTCCTCTTCTGGTTTATAGTCCTGACAGACGAATGAAACAGAGATAGAGGGATGAATGGGAGTGGATGAGGAAGAAAGAGGAGAAATACAAAAGCAAAACAGCAGGTCAACAGAGGAATCTGTGCTTGTGATTTGATTTCAATCTGTAGGATTTTAATGAACTCAACATGAAGTAGAATAAGATTAAGACTGTAGAGCGTCTTTAGCACTAATACAAATTCTGGATCTACAGTGTCACAAAGACAGAAATGAACTTTTCTAATTCAACTCACCACATCATCCACCTGAGAGCGATCAGCTATATCGATTGGCACAATCTCAATATCCTCCCACTCCTCAGGGGGAAGACCATGAGGCTGCATGAGAGGAAGAATAGAGCATTAAAATAAAGACATAGTAAATCCCACTGAAACAATCAAATTGCCCTTTTCATACAGCAGGATCAAATAACGTTTGTATGAACAAACAAGGCAAGTCAGACCTCTTTTCTATTCTTGCATCAACCGTGAATAAAGCCTGCAATCAGTGACAATGGCTAAACTTGGTAATTAAAGATTGTGAAGTCCATAATACAGGAAAGTCTTATCAAAATTACCATGTTACTTAAAATCTAATTAAAGCACAAGTTCATTAATTAACCAACAGCAGATTCTAATGCTTTTTTATCAACGACTGCATTTGTGCTGCACGCAGACTAAAAAAAAAAAAAAAAAAAAAAAAAAAAAAAAAATCGGTGGAAGACACTCTGGTTGAAAGTTATTTTGGCATCACTGTGTCTTAACACTCACATTCTCAGTTGTTCCCGTGTCTGGTTTATGCCAGGTTTCAATCTTAATGAAAAAATCATCCTTCATGTATTCATTCTGAAAAGTAAAAAGCACAAGGAGAGCTTTACAAACTGAATCCATTTTTAATAGTGTGTTTGGATCAAAAACAGTGAGACATGCTGACTAAACTCTGATTCAGCAAATACAACCTGTGAGCAGTCTAGAATGATCTCAGAGCGTGATGATTTCAAAAAATACACTTACTGTAACGACTGCGGTGATCCATGATCGATCCAGTCGTGGGAATGAAGAGAACAATGATATTGACGATGAGAAAAGGGATTTTTGTACAGATCAGTAATTTAACAATGCATTAAATGCAAAAGAAAAGGGTAGAATTATACACTCATTCATATAATCATTTACTCACACATGCAAAAAATAATTAGTATTTACTAACTAGTGCGACAGTATGGGTAGGCGTTCCATGCCTTCTCATGAAAAACCAGGGCTCCTTCGGGAGCAAACATCTGAATAAAACCAGGAACCTTGCTGTAAGAGACAAAATTAATATTCATAATATTACTGGTGAATAGTTGTAAAACAGAAGTCAACACAAAGGCTGCATGCAATTAATTATAAGACTCAGAAGACCAATTACAAAAATGCTTGTCTTCTCTAACAATGGTTTTGTATATTAGCTTAAACAATGCCATTAATGAGAATAATTTTATGAACGTCAAACATTTGTTTGAAAAAAAGCAAACAATAAAACATTGGGGTCAACTACATAATGAAGAAACTTAAACAAAAAAATGGTTCTTAGGATGAGTGCATTTTATACACATAGGTAGGGACACATTTGTTATAATTCTTATGCGTGTTATTACAGTTTATGTTCTAATAATTTTGTACGTTACCATTTCTTTGCCGTTTCATGAACTTTGTGTTTCATAACTCTTTTATTGCTTATATTTTCCAGAACTTAACCCATGTCCCATGTTTCAGTCAAATAATAATAATAATTTTTTTAGCCAGGCAGTGTCCAAATGTTTTAAGCCAAGAAACTGTAAAAAAGAGTGGAACTTGCTCCAGTCTTCCCTATACACTACTGTTCAAAAGATTAAGACTTTTCAATATTTTTGAAAGAAGTCTCTCGTGCGCACCAAGGCTGCATTTATTTGATCAAAACCACAACAAAAACTGGAACATTGTGAGATATGTATTATAATACTTATAGTAATAAATGTTTTCTATTAGAATATATATTAAAACAATTTATTCCTGTAATAGAAAAGATGAATTGTCACAATCTTTCACAGATCATTCTAGTATGATTATTTGGAGCTCAAGAAACATTTCTTATTATTATCAATGTCGAAAACAGTTGTGCTGCTTAATATTTCTGTGGAAACTGTGATGCATATTTTTAGGATTCTTTGATGAGAAAGTAAAAAAAAAATTAAATAAAAACATGCATTTATTTGAAATGGATCATTTTGTAACAATGTAGAAGTCTTTACTAATACATCTGAACAATTCAATGAAAACCTAAACTTTTTCTTTAAAAAAATAAATAACACTGACCCCAAGTTAACGGCAGTGTATATTTCAATAGACTAGTAAGCGTAACTGCTAAACAGTAGATGTCACTGCCAGAGGTTCCTACTACAACAATCCTGTGATCACAGTCTTACACATGCTCTCACCTGTGTATGTGGTAGATCTTGTGGGTGTACTGGCCCTTCTCTCCGTCCTTCTCGTAAGGTTCATTTCGGAGGACCTCGATGCCTTCTCCTCCCCCTGTGTTGTTCTTACTGGCCTCTGCAACCGAGTACAGTTGGCCAACCTGGTACTGAGAGGGGAGCGAGGGAGTGTTACATAAATAACTAGTGGCAACTGTCCACCAGTTCACAGCACAATAGAAACAAACAATGTAATGCAGAAGAGGTGCTGCTGACTCCATTATAGTGAAGGGAGCTGTCTAAATATTTACTTAAGCAGGAAAACAGATCCCCATTGAGCACAGAAGACACAGCAGCCGGTTACTGTAAAATCAGTGACCCTTACCTCTTCTACCGAACATGGCAACAGCACCTGGCTGAAAAGAGAAGTAAACAGAGGTTAAAAGCAGCTCTGAATCATTATTTCTCTCTTATCATAGACACTGCATCACGCCGCGCCTGTATAACGGGCGTGTCGTTAGCTGGCCCCGATTATTTTGCAATAAACCGGCACTTTAACACGCAGCGGAGTCTGAACTCAAAATATTAGCTACTCGTATTAAACGCTCATCCTATCATGCGTTGATGAATAGCGGCGTCGGTGGAGACGCGGTCCATTAAACACACTATAAGCGGTATCAGGCAGGCTAAGCGGCTAGCGCCCGTGCAAATCACGGGCTTAAATTATCTATTTATTATGCCATATGGAAAAATTGCTTAAAATACGGCAGCCCGGACTGTAAAACACAGCGCAACTGAATCCAGTTAATGAATAAAGTAAAAGCCACTTACTATTGCTTGATGAGTACCATCCCGACTCTGGACAGAACGGTACACTTAACAACAGACTGCGGTCGCCGGAAATGAGCCCCGCGCGTCATCAGCGGAGAGGGGCGTGAGGAGGACACGCTGGGGTCCGAGCAGGGAGACCATGATGGGAAGGGAATTTCGTGGGACAGTCATGGCTCTGTATTCTTCTCCTTCCGTATTTTCGCGCGTTACATTCAGTGTTTGCCGATTTTGTTGCTAAATTTAGCAACTCTTCACACTACCCTAGCAATTTTTCTTCCAAAAGCACCTAAGCAACAAATTTAGCTATTTTTAACATTTGGCAGTTTTTTACCAACTTTTGATAAATGGCTCAAACGATGAACAGGCACACAATTTCCATCTAAATTACACAAAATGAGTAAACCAAAGATGCACAGCAGTACACAAGTTAGCTGCTATTTGCAGTTGTTCAATTTGATAATAATTGAATAATTGTTCATTTATGATACACCTTAGCTTGTACCTGCAATTGCTGATCAGTTAGTACACTAAGAAAAATACCTAGAAAAATGGAAAAGGTACTAGAAATTTTTCAGGACATTATGTGTTATCCATTATCTGTTGTGACCCTGTAACCCGAAAACACAAACTACAATGAGTAATTTAAAATGCAGGTAAAACAAAACTCCTTAATATTAACATAGTAGATTGTGCCCTATTTTTACAGACTTTTCTCAGAGTGTAGCACACTAACTACTAATACACTGCTTAAAACTATAAGTTCAATAGCAAATAAAAAAATAATGGTTCAGAACTAAGTATTCAATAATTCAGTGTTGTATTTAAAAATAGTTATTTTAATATTATATTAGGCACTTATTTTACAAACAAGTCTAAATTAACAATATATTTTTTTGCTGAGATTTGATGTAGTGAATTTTTATAATCGCAATGACATCACAACGTCATTTAGCAACAAAATGACCTTCCTTTAGCAACTTCCCCTGAAAATTAGTTGGCAACTCTGGTTGCAGTCTTTGTGCATATCACCACCTACTTTTGCTGTTATGCAGTCATGATTTGTTTATAATCAGTTTTTCCTCTTGCCTCACACATATCCAGTTTATATATATTTCAGTGATACTCAAATCTGGCTCGCGAGATCCACTTTCCTGCAGAATTTAGCTCTAACCCTGATCAAACTCACCTATCTGTGATTTTCTAATGA
>JAFVLL020033292.1:0-51234 GCA_021397915.2 Tor tambroides | reverse complement strand
TGACTTGCCCCTCCCCTTTGAGTGACTCCTCCCCTTTGCATGGCCCCTCCCCTAATCTCACTCCAAACTTTCGTTATAACTTGAGAGCCCTGAGACTTATTCCTATACAGTATTTCAAGTTTGCTACAGCTACACTATAGCTTTGTGCAAACGCTATGAAATTTGACAGTTACAGCAGAGGGGAAGATACCTAAATTTCATTTGGTATAAATCAATCAGGATCCAATTTAGATTTTTTTCATGGGGGGGGGGAGAAATAATACACGGTTGAAATAACAAGAGTGAAAAAATGATGACCCAATGTTAATTTTTGAGTGAATTATACCTATAAACACTTATAAGAACTAAGTAGGACAACTAAGTAAATATCTTACCAGTATGCATCAGCATGTGTCTTTTCAGGACTCTTTTGTGAGCTGTTACAAAGCTGCACTGCGAGCAGTGGTGTGTTTTCTCACTGGCATGAAAGTGACCAACATGTTGCTCGAACTCTACAGGGTTGAGGGTGGAGAAAGGGCAGAAGCTACAGTTCAGTTCTTGATTTCCTGGATGTCCTTGTCTTTTGTGCTGCTGAAAAAGGCTCTTATTTGTGCATGAGAAGTCACAGTGGAGGCAGTGATAAGCCTGATGTGTGCGGAAATGTTTTTCCATGTCTTCTAGACTCCCGAAGAAGGCGCCGCAGGCATGATGACAGCACTCTACGGACTCAATTTGGTGAGCATCTACCACATGCTTTTGAAGCTGCTTCTTTTCTGTACACTGAAATGAGCAGCTTTTATGGAAGCAAAGCAACAGCTGTCCATTTTGTGTCTTATTGTGAGACTTCATATGGCTCTTTAATGCCCGACTATGACTGAAAGTCTTTTGGCAAGTTGGGCACTTAAACAGCTCTCCATTGGGAGCATCCTCTTCTTGATGCCCATGCACGCTGGTAAGGTGTCGTCGCAGAGAGTTACGTTCCACCGCTCCATACTCACATAGATGACAGCGGTGCAGTTTCTGTCCCGTCTCCCTTAGCATGTGGATGCGTAGCTTACTCTTGCTGGTGAAGTAGTGTTTGCAGGTGGGACATTGTAGACTGGGGTCGGGAAAGTGAATACGCATGTGTTCTATCAAATGGGAGCGCGTTTTGAAGCAGCGTCTGCATTCAGAGCAGATGTGGGTGCGAAACATGTGTTCGGTGCCCTCTGCAACACGTCCCACTAAACAGAAAGATGCCATAAATCAGACCTGGGATTACAATTATTTTAATTACAACATCTCTTAACATTCACGATCTTTACCTTTAGGCTTTTCTTGGCTAATGGTAGTATATTTTTTCCCCTTTTTTGTTGATGCTTTCAATTTTTTGGTTACACTTTTCTTGCTTCTAGGTTGCAGAGGCATATCCGTCCCCTTCAAGTGAGACAAAGCTACAACAGAAAGAAAATAATACACTTTTTATTATCTGTGAGCGGTCAAAGACAAAACAAGACAAATTCATACCATATATAAGTAGGATAATGTTGCCAGCTTGTTGTTATCGCAAAATAATCTCTTTCAGGGATCACCCTGTCTTGGTTTCTTTTACAGTAATGACAGACTGATTGTACATTAGATTTGTATACAAATAAATAAACCTGAAACATTGATCTGTGTTGTCATTTTTTCCTTATGTAAGCAGGAGACAAATAGAAATAAAATATTCCAGAGACCCGTGCATGCCAAAGGACTAGGTCTTACTGAATATATAATTAATTAATCATATGGTTTTATAGGTATTGTTGTATTTTACCTTCCGGTGTATCTGCTGCATTATTTTCCACATGCTTGAGTTGTTCTGCGTCACATCCAGGCTCTTGTTGGTTCATGTTCGGGTCAAACTCGACAGGACATCAGTCAGTGAGGTATAAAATCAACTCTAGAGAGGGGTAAAACTCTATTACAGCATCAGGACCATGAAGTGTTTCCGTCTCCCAGGGCAACACGACTGTTCTACACCACCAGCGAGATCAAAATGAGATTAACTGGCTTCTGGAATACCAGATTTGAGATTGAAAGAGCTGATTTATCAGTGTCTCTGTCTGTCAACATAAAGGACATAAAGCAATTGTTTTGTTGGAGTAAATATGTTTTTATTAAACAAATTTTGGACCTCCTGCGCGGAGGTTCGTGTTTCATTTGCTCTGATAAACAAATAAACATCGCATCCTCAAGGAACATCAGATGTGTTCAATTAAAGGAAACTATTCGAATATAGTCATCATCAAGAGACGAATAAGCGTGATAACGTATTAATACTGTATTTATACTGTGTTTATACACATTATTTATGACTTAAATTATATAAGAAATTACCTTCACTTGTGTGGATGGAAACAATGTAAGCAGCGTCATTTCTAAGATTTTTCTGTTCAAAGAGGAAAATGAATTCTGACATCATAAATTACTATACATGGTGGAGAATAATACATTTTAAAATACACAAAATCTACAGACGGTAGACTAAAAGTGTCATAACGCGACTGCGTCATAAACAGTCACAACGGAACTATTAATGTGAAACACAATTCACGCGGAACTATTTTCCTGAACAACGGAAACAACACAGAGTGACGTGATTTGCTCATTTCATTTGAGTGAATCGGCTCTTTTGAACAGTTCGTCTGAAAGAACTGTTTTTTTTTTTGTTGTTTTTTTGTTTTTATTAAACACTACAAACATTAACATTAACAATTATACACAAAGATAAAAAAAAAATAAAATAAAAATAAAATTCAAGAATATACACACACTTGCCAGGGTTAACAAAAAAATAAGGTAATAAAATTAAATCCTAAGAAGACACAAAGGACGAATCTGAAAGAACTGGTTCAGAATAAAACGAATTTAATTGATTTGTGAATCGGTTCAACCGAGTCATTGAAAAGATTCGGCTCACCCAAAAGAACGATTTGTTCACTCTGCAATGAGATACTACGCTGGGTTACTGTAGAAAAGCCTCCTTTATTGCATCTTATTCGCATCTTTTTCGTTTATTTTAAGCTAACAGAAAGAATGTTGTTTGTAAAATGTGGTGTGATATTTGCTCTGCCGTAAGTATAGAGACTTTTTAAATCTGCATTTATTTAAATAAAAAGATCAATGACAGCTTGGCATAGTATTTTATCTGTTTCAAGGCTCTCATCAAAATTAAAATGAAAATGGTTTCTCCACCTCTGCTGTGAATGTAGGCTGCATATTGCAATGAAGGGACAAAAAGACTTTTCCTGACTGAATAAGAGATCCTGAAGACACCTTCATCATGACCCTGTCAGATTTTATTGGAGCCCTGAAGGACAACCCTTACTTTGGGGCAGGATTTGGGCTAGTTGGTGTTGGCACAGCACTTGCAGTTGCCAGAAAGGGGGCACAGGTTGGCATGATCTTTTTTAGAAGACATTACATGATCACACTGGAGGTCCCAAGCAGAGATAAAAGTTATCACTGGCTCTTAAGCTGGATCACTAAACATGCCAAACACACTCAGCATCTGAGTGTGGAGACCTCATACATGCAGCATGAGAGTGGGCGAGTCCATACACAGTTTGACTTCCATCCAAGTCCAGGCAACCACATCATTTGGTAAGATCCCAATGTATTGTGTGTTATTACTTTGGGCAGTTTACATTCAGTGTGCTGCTGATTTGACTTTCTCTCAGAGATAAGTCCAGCACATAGTTATCCATCTCTCTGATGGAGGCTTTGTGTTTTCAGGTATGGCAGGAAGTGGATCAGAGTGGAGAGGACCAGAGAAAAGCAGATGGTGGACCTGCACACTGGAACGCCCTGGGAGTCTGTCACCTTCACTGCTTTGGGTAGAGACCGGCAAATATTCTTCAACATACTTCAAGAAGGTATGAGCAGCTAGATTTTGTTTGAATCATTTTTTCTTCATTCAGCAGTGTTGTGTCAGCACCTGCTTTGAAAAATGCTGCTGCCTTAACGATTGCTTCTGTGTCCGTGCAGCACGTGAACTTGCTTTAAAGCAGGAAGAGGGCAGAACTGTGATGTACACTGCACTTGGAGCAGAGTGGAGGCCGTTTGGGTTTCCAAGGCGAAGACGACCACTGTCTTCAGTAGTGCTGGAGAGCGGTGTGGCGGAAAGGATTGTGGATGATGTAAAGGAGTTCATTGGCAATCCTAAGTGGTACACTGACAGAGGTGAAAAAAGCATTTTTCATACTTGCATATCAGGAAAAAAATGCCTGTACACCTCTGAAATCTTGGTAATAATAAATAAAAGTATTGCTTTGTTTTGTTTCAATTCATTTTTTATTCCATTTTTGTTGTTTAATATGTTTCAATCAGGCATTCCATATAGGAGGGGATATCTGCTGTATGGACCCCCAGGCTGTGGAAAGAGCAGCTTTATGTAAGCACAGTTGCTTTGTTTATAGTTGATGTTACTATGAATAATAGTGTCTTATAAAGTATACAGAGTGTAGATTGCTGCAGACAGACAAAGTTACAACAATATGAATATAAATATCAGCGGACCGGATTGTATTCTTGTATTCTATTTCAAATTCTTTTGAACTTTCTATTCATCAGAGGACCCTAGAAATATGTATCATGGTTTCCAAAAAAAAGTTAAGCAGCACAGCTGTTTTCAACATTGATGATAGTAATAATAAATGTTTGTTGAGCACCAAATCATAATATTAGACTGATTTCTAAAGGGTCATGTGACATTGAAGACTGGAGTAATGGCTACTGAAAATGACACAAGAAATAAATGACATTTTAAAGCATATTACAATAGGAAACACTTGTTTTAAATTGTAATATTTTACAATATTACTGGGTTTTTTTTTTGTTTGTTTGTTTTTTTGATCAAATAAATGCAGCCTTGATGAGCATAAGAGACTTCTTTAAAAATGTTAAATCTTAGAGACCCCAAACTTGTGAACAGTACTACATATACCTGTAATATTATGTATATTTGTATGTATTTATTAACTGTAATCATCTGTTACTAGGCAAAATGCAAATACTATATGTTGCTAATTTTATACTACCATGCAAATAACGTCTGATTTTTTGTAAATGGTTTAATATGACTGCAAGAAAGCAATTTGGAGTGCCAAGTCTTACCATTCTGGTGGTATTTCAGAACTGCGCTAGCAGGCGAGCTGGGTTACAGCATCTGTCTGATGAGTCTCAGTGACTGCAGCCTGTCTGATGATCGCCTTAACCACCTGCTGAGTGTCGCTCCACAGCAAAGCATCATCCTGCTAGAGGACGTGGATGCAGCCTTCGTCAGCCGAGAGCTGCTGCCCACAGAGAGTATGTCTCTCAGACTGTTGTGTTTCTGAATACTCACCGTCTGTTAATATAATGCAATTACAATCACATTTGATTAATTATGATAATAGATTGGTCTGTAGCCATGGCATTAACAGCACCATGTAATATTTTTGCTCTTGTTGATCTCATTTAATCTTCCTTGCCATGTGTTCTCACAGATCCACTGGCCTATCAGGGCATGGGAAGACTCACTTTCAGTGGACTTCTGAATGCTCTGGATGGAGTGGCATCTTCAGAGGCCCGAATTGTGTTTATGACAACTAATTTCATTGAGAGGTAAAGCTCAATACTGCAACTTGTTCATTGTGCATTACTTTTTCATTTTGAGGTACGTTGGAATGTAAATTCCGGTTGTCTCGTCTTTTTGCCACAAAGGCAGATTTGTGGTAATAAACTGTGTTTTACAGTTCAAGATAGTGATTAGCAGATTTTAGCAGATGATTGTATATTTATCAAAATGTGTATTATATTTTATATTTAATACATAAAATCAATATAATATATATTTAATACATCTACAGGTGCATCTCAATAAATTAGAATGTCGTGGAAAAGTTCATTTATTTCAGTAATTCAACTCAAATTGTGAAACTCGTGTATTAAAACACAGGTATGTGATTCTAAAAAGGTTCAAAACCTTATGTTTGCATTTGTTCACTGTGCCCTGTAGGAATTGGAAGAAAGGTGAATTTTAAAGGGATAGTTCACACAAAATGAAAATTGACATTTTTTTCCTCACCCTTAATGTAATTCCAAACCTGCTTGACCTTCTTACTTTGGTGTAACAAAAGAATAAATTTTCACACTACTGTTATCTGAAAAAAGTTTGGGGACCAGGGAAAACATTCACTTTCATTGTATGGAAAAAGAGCAGTTTTGTGTTCCACAGAGGAAAGACAAAGGTTGGAAACAACATGAGGGTGAGTAAATGATGACATTTTGAAGTGGAGAAAATTTTGCAGTTGATGGTAACAGTATCATTATGTGCATGATAATGGTGTTTCACCTTTAAAAACATAAATCCACACACAGTATTAAATTACAGCAGATCGTGAAGGGTTAACTAGAGAGGCTTTGCCCCACCTCCCTCTCCCTCCCATGTGAAACAGAATCGGTGTTTTGCCTCATTCTTCTCCCTGCTTCCATAATGGCTGTTCGTCTTGCAGTGAGCTCTGCAGAAAGAAGGATTGGATTTGGTTTTCTGAGGCCCATGACAGTGACCACGGACATCAGGAGAGGGGCAGTGGGTAATGCTGCTGCATCTGTCACTGTCCAGGACAGCCATGAGAAGCTCAAGACTGTTGCTGACCTTCCAGAGATCAAAACCTTTAGGATGATGTACAGACTGATCTTTAAAGGGTACATGAATCGCATGCATGAACTACAGGTACAGAGAGAGATACCACAGCCATAGCTTGTTTATCATGTGACTGTAAATGATTTATGCCTCCTTTTATGTACTCAGACTGTCACTGTTTTTACCTTTAAGGACATTGAATAGAAAGTATAATTGAACACTTTTAAATAATTCAGTGTATTAGTTGTGATCTCAGTCTGATGTTTATTTGTTGCTCTGAAACAGTTTGGAGATGCAATGCAATTTATCTCAAAATCAACCAGATATTTCTTCACTAGCACATCTTCTTTGTTCTTCACCACTTGTTTTTCTTTCTTCCAGTTATATGAAAAACAGCTTTATGGCCCTATGTATAAAGTGAATGCTGGAAATTTTCAAGCCATTTCAGTAAACAGTGTGGACTTACTGGAGGAACTCCTTAGAAAAGATGAGAAGTTTCCTTCCAGAGGAGACATGACTTTGTGGACGGAGTACCGTGACATGAAAGGCATCGGCTACGGCCCTTTCACAGAGTAAAAACATTTGATACAATTGTTTGGTATCTGTAACAGGTTTGTTATACATTATACAAGACTAGTCATGTCTGGAGATTTTATAAGGCCAAAGTGCATTTGGCTTATGTAGTCATGTGTCATGTAAACTTATTGTGCAGCCGTGCCCTAATGGATAGAGAGTTGGACTTGTAACCCGAAGGTTGTGGGTTCGAGTCTCAGGTCCGGCAGGGATTGTAGGTGGGGGGAGTGAATAACCAGCACTCTCTCCACCCTCAATACCACGGCTGAGGTGAGACCCTTGAGTAAGGCACCGAACCCCCAAACTGCTCCCCGTGCGCCGCAGCACTCTGTGTGTGTGTGTTCACTACTGTGCATGCACTTGGATGGGTTAAATCCAGAGGACAAATTCCAAGTATGGGTCACCATACTTGGCCATACACCACTTCCCTTTCCCTTTCCCCTTATGAACTCAAGCAAGTTGTGCTGTTTATTGTTGCCCTTCTGAAAAGACAATATGTTCTTCAACAGAGAAGGAGAGAAATGGTACAAACTGCGGACAGTGCTAAACAAACGCATGCTGCATCCAAAGGACTCAGTTCAGTATGGAGATGTGGTCAATGCTGTGGTCACAGACTTCATCAAACGGATTTACTATCTGCGGGAAATGAGCCCCACTGGTGATCTGGTCTCTAACTTGACCAATGAGCTTTATCGCTTCTCTCTTGAAGGTATTTCCTTTCCATAAGCACTTGAAATAAGACAAAATCACACAATAGAAGATACAACTTGCTTATATGTTCCCAAGGGTGTAACTGATTTGTCACAATTCCATTAAAAGCTACATATCCCCATGAGGATAATTAGAAGGCAACCTGACACTAATATATGAAATAATTGCTAAAAAACAACAGGTATCCTTTTTGGAATAGAATGTTACAAATCTTTTGTAACATTAGAAATGTCGGTCATACTTTAAAGTCAAATTCTCACTATTAACAAACCATTAACTATGACTTTTGCCTCAATAAACGACTAATTTGCTGCTTATTAATAGTTAGTAAGGTAGTTGTTAGTAGGTATTGGGTAAGATTAGGGGTGTAGAATATGGTCATGCAGAAAATGTGATTTATACGTACTAATAAAACCCAATATGTTAATAATAGGCATGCTAGTAAGCAACTAGTTAATAGCTAGAATTGGTCCCTATACTAAAGTGTTACTTAAATGTCTTTAGTGTCACGTTTGGTCAATTTAATGCATCTTTGGTGAATGGAAGTATTGATTTGTTTAAATAAAATCTTACTGACCACAAATATTCATAATACAGCTTGTCCTTGTGGGGATTATTGTTTTTATTAAACATTTGTCTACATATTAAAATACTTTGGACATATTATGGAGGTTTTTTTAACATTAAACAATAAAAGATTTATTATTATTGTTTTATTATTAGAGTTATTTCATTGAAAATGTTCACTCAGTGGCATCCTTTTCTATATGATCCCTGAAATAATGTTGAAATAATGCATCAAAAATAGTGATCAGCCATAAAACAAAAATCATATCCATCCATTTTATGAAACAAATTATAGTCTTTATATTATTATTACAATTAATGTGCATGCCAGTTTAACACATTTTCCATTTACCCACAAATCTTTTTCTTATTCAGGGATATCATCTATTCTGTTTGAAACACGCATTGGCTGCCTGGAGAAAGAGATTCCTGCTGAAACACAAGATTTCATTAATTCTATTGCACAAATGTTCACCTACAGCATGCCTGTGGTGTTCCTGCCAAACTGGACTCGCAATTACTTGCCATTTTGGCAGTGGTACATTAATGGCTGGGAGGGCATATTCAAATTTGGTAAGCTTGTTAGTTCACACATCTTCTTAAGATAGACTACAAGAGATACAGGCATGTTCTGCAGTTTGGTGATGTATTGTACTTATGGATTATGCATAGCCAGAAAAATGATTGACATAAAGATGGAGGCCATTCAGAAGCGTGTGGATGCAAATCAGGAGGTTGCTGGGGAGTATCTCACCTACCTGCTTTCCAATGTCAAGATGAGCAGTAAAGACGTTTATGGAAGCATTTCTGAGCTGCTGTTGGCTGGAGTGGACACAGTAAGAGACATTTAATGTATATTTGACTGTTTAAACAAAATACGTATGAGTTTTGAAATTATATTTGTTCTTCTTCATGTTCTAGACCTCCAACACTATGTTGTGGGCGCTGTATCTCCTCTCAAGAGATCCAGAAGCTCAAGAGGCTCTGTATCAGGATGTAACCAGAGTCTTAAAGAGTGACAGGATCCCAACAGCACAGGAAGTGAACGGCATGCCTTACCTCAAAGCTGTCATCAAGGAAGCATTAAGGTGGAGAATTATGTTGAGTAATATAATACACCTTTGAGAAGTCAAAATAACATTTGACAGTGGCCAACTCAAACAGCAAATTTGGCATATACTATGCACTACAGGTTAAATGTTTGGAATAAGTAAAAAGTCTTTTAAAAGAAGACTTCAATGCTCACAAAGGCTGTATTTATTTGATTATCAATACTGTAAAAACAGTAATATTGTGAAATATTACTCTAAAAATAACAGGCGTGTTCTATTTGAGTATATTTTAAAATGTAATTTATTCATGTAATAGCGAAGCTGAATTTTCAGCTGCCATAACTCCAGTCTTCAGTGTCATCAGAAATCATAATTATATGCTGATTTGGTGCTCAAGAAACATTTATTATTATTATCAATATTGCAAACAGTTGTGCAGCCTGATGTTCTGAGGAAACTGCGATATACTACCATTTAAAAATTTTGGGTGAGCAAGATAAAAAAAAAAAACAAGAAAAAATTAATAAATTTATTCTAAATTTCTATTTCAAATAGTTTTTTGAACGTTCTAATCATCAAAGTTTAACGAAGGTTTAACAGAGTTGGGATCCATTTGCGGCTTTATTAAATAAGACAGCAGAAATGCAAACAGGCCAGGTTGATCTCCAGCAGTAACAATTTCCAAGACAAAACAGAGTCATCTTCGAAATACAGGCAGAGTCAGGGCAGGCAGCAAACAAATGGAACACTCAGAAATGACAGCCAGGGCATAACATGTCAGCCAGGACTTTGCAAGTAGTGGATGTAAGTGAGCTGTTTAAACAGTCTGGGGAATGGAGAACAGGTGAGGCTGGCAGTCAGTTCCAGGTATGGGGATCATGAGAAATGGAGTCCAGGACAAAAAAGTCAGGTGGTGAGTAGGAGGAACCACGGAGGACAATTTTGTGACAGAGCCCCCCTCCTGCAAGTGGCTCCTAACGTGAGGAGGCAATCGATGCTGGGGTCTTCCTCAAGGTTGAGGGGCAGGTCTATCCGGATGGGTCCTATGGAACTCTGCAACTAGTGAGGTGTCGAGAATGTCCTCTGAACTGACCCAGGACTGCCTCTCTGGGCCAGACCCCTCCCAGTCCACAAGATACTGTAGAATTCTTCCCCGGCGTCTGGAGTCCTGGAGATTTCACATCTGATAGGCCTCCTTGCCATCCACAATGATGGGTGGGGGGCCCTGGTCACTGTCCTCCTCCTCTCTCAGACCACCGGCAGGCTTGATCAAAGACAAAAAAAAGTGGGAGAGATGTGATAAGTGGAAGGCAAGGCCAGGTGATATGACACAGGCATAATTTGTCTGATAGACTCCTTTGTAACCAGTCATTGACTGTGGGGAGGTCTGTGGGTTCTCCTGACCAGGGGAATAAGGGAGGTTGGAAGCCAAGCACACTTTGAAAAGGGGTTAACCCAGTTGAGGGTTTGTGGAGAGAGTTTTGGGCATATTCTGCCCAGAGTAGATAGTGGCTCCAATCTGAACGAGTGAGTTCTTCATTCAGTTTGAACATTAGACTGCAGATGATAACCAGAAGTGGGACTAACATTAATGTCAAGTTGCTGAAAGAAAGCAGCTCATACCAGGGAGGTCAACTGAGGCCCTCTATCAGAGACAATGTCCTCTGGTAAGCCATAGAATTTGAACATGTAGTTGCACAGATGTTCAGCGGTTTCTAAGGCAGTAGGCAGTTTTGGTAACGGGATGAGTCAACAGGCTTTTGAGAATCTAGGATCTACTACGGTGAGTATGGTGGTGTGACCTTGGGAGATGGGAAGATTGGTAACAAAGTCTATGGAAATGTGTGACCAGGGACATTGAGGAATGGGGAAAGGTTGTAGTTACCCGGCTGGAAGTTGTCTGGGAGTTTTTGACATATTGCATGTGGTACAACTCTGGACATGGATTATGGTGTCAGCCTGCATGGTGGATCACCAGAAGCAGAGAGGAGAACGGAGGATTCCGAAGATTTGCCTGGGGGACAGTTCGGCGGTGGTGGATCTGAGTTCTGAGTGTTGATGATCTTGGTCATAATGTCCCATTGTACAGGAGCAATTATGAGCATGGGGGAGATAATGGATTCATCATTCTGCAGTTGAGTGAGGATTCATGCTGTCGTGAGAGAGCGTTTGCTTTGGCGTTCTTAGAACCAGGATGGTAAGTGATGGTGAAATTGAAGTGTGTAAAGAATAGGGTCCATCTTGCCTGTCCTGGACTGAGTTTCTTAGTGGTGTGCAAATATTCCAGGTTTCGGTGATCAGTCAAGACTAGGAATGGATGTTTAGCCCCCTCTAGCCAGTGCCACCACTCTTTGAATGCTGCCTTCATGGCCAGTAATTCACGGTTCCCAACATCATATTTTTATTCTGCAGGGCTGAGTTTGCGAGAAAAGCAGGCCCAAGGGAAGAGCTTGGGAGGTATACCGTGACACTGAGACACAATGGCTCCGATGCCGATACTTTTAACAATGAAAGGACAATCTAGATTGGGATTGTGAAGAATGGGAACAGATGTGAATCGGGCTTTCAAATCTTGGAAGGATTTTAGGGCTGTGAGGACCAGGAGAGTCAGTGGCCCCCCTCTTTAGCATGGATGTAAGGGGTGCTGCAACAGTGCTGAAGGCCTGGATAAAATGTCTATAAAAATTGGCAAAGCCCAAAAATCATTGGAGCTCCTTAATTGTGGTGGGTTGTGGCCACTTCAAAACAGCTTGAACCTTGTTATCATCCATGGCAGCTCCCTCTGGGAAGATCACATATCCCAAGAAAGGTACAGAACTCACACTTTTCAGCTTTGGCATAAAGTTGGCAAGAAATTAAGCATTACAGGACAGAATGGATATGCTTGATAGGCTCTTCTACCGTGTTGGAATGCACGAACGGAGTTCTCTATCCCGCTGAAGCTGGTGAAGTAGAAGGTTTGATAAAGCATTTAGCAAGTTCTTCCTCGATATAAGTTTTCATGGCCTCTGAAAGGGAAAATTCTGCCTTGAGGTGGTGTGGTGCCAGGAAGGAGCTCAATAGCACAGTCACTGGAGCGATGTGGAGGACGTTGTGATGTTTTGCTCTTGCTGAAGGCCTTCGCTAGATCACTATTTTCCTGTGGAAGGTGGATTGCAGTGGGTTGTATGTGAACAGTAGCAGCTTGGATAGTTCTCGGAGCAAGCTGGTGGTGTTGACAGGACTGGCATGGGTGAACAAAGATGTTGAAGCATCTTTACTAGCTTCTCTGTTAGCGATGTTAATTGATTAAGTTGCTGTTGCAGCTAGTACACTTGCCTGAGCAGAGAGTTAGTTAGTCAGCTGAAGAAGTGCCGCTGGATCGGTGGATAGTGAAGTCTTCTGTAACTAAGGGACAACGGAGTTGGGATCCAATGGTGAAGTCTTCTGTAACTAAGGGACAACAGAGTTGGGATCCATTTGCATCTTTTTTAAAAAGAAGCAGCAGAGATACAAACAGGACAGGGGGTGGCAATCAGTTCCAGGTACAGGGATCATGGGAAATGAGTCCAGGACAAAAAAGTCAATACTCAGGTGAGGGAGCCCTCTGGTGGTGAGTGGAAGGAACCATGGAGGCTAAATTCATGACACAAAGAATCTTGAGAAAATGTTTCCACAAAAATATTAAGCCGCAAAAACTATTGATATTAAGAACCATTTTTAATAATTGATATGAACTGATAGTAATTAAACTATTAGAATGATTTCCGAAGGACCATGTGACACTGAAGACTGGAGTGTCAAATGACTGCTAAAAATTCAGCTTTGCAAGTAAACTACATTTTAAAATACATTTGAATAGATTTTTTATGTGTGAATATATATATATATATATATATATATATATATATGTGTGAATATATATATATATATATATATATATGTATATGTGCTGTCAATCGATTAAAAAAATTAACTAATTAATCTCACATTTTTCTGAAATTAATCGGGATTAATTGCGGTTAATCCCACCTAACATTAAAGATTTTAAATATACTTTTATATTGCAATAATTCCACATTCAGTCTCCAAATTAATGTACAAACAACATAAAGACAATATATTTTTTAAATGTTTGTTTAATGGCATCTTTTTTGATGATTGAAGGCCAGTATCACTGATACCAATACTGATTTCTCTATAAAATTGCTCCCCCCCCCCAATATTTACCTACTGACTATAGCCATTCAACATTAGAGTATAATTAAGAGCTATCAATTTTAACATTTATTAGACTTAAATAATAAATTCTAATTTAAGTGTACTTAAAAGTCTTCACAAAAAAAAACCTTTATAATAAATGTCATATTTACCTGTGCCCTTCAGCAGAAATATACAGAAATTGAAGTTAAAGTTATCAAACACTAAATTCTAAATTAAATATAGATGAATTCTTAAAGCTATAAAAGTTCTTTTTTTTCCTCTTTTTTTTTAAATTTGTCCTTTGATTAATAGACATCACAGCAGCTGGTTATTAGGTTATTTTGGCTGTTATTTCTTTAAAAGCTGTCGCTGTTGAACACGACGCAGATGCATCATATTTTCTCTCAACTCTTTTTACCATTTCTGACACACTTCAGGTCATAAAATCTCTACTAATGAACTGACGGGTTGAATCAGGTGTGTTAGAAGAGGGAGACGGTGATGGGCTGCTCCAGGACAGTTTGAAAACCATTTCAGAAACATATTTTTAAATGTGATTCATATAAAATATATTCCATGCATGCACAGTTTTAAGGCAGCTTTAATTGCCTTTTTGGTAACTTCATGCCTTAAGTGACCACGACATTGCATGCACGTAGTTTATTTCGCGCTTTGATATGAGACGATACAGGCTACAGCACGCGCCGGCGCCACTCGAGCTGTGAGCACAGTACCGTTTCCGCGCTTGTTTGACTCGCGCCTGCCGCTGAAGTGAAGCTGGAGCGCGCGTCTGAAACGTCTCCGGTTTGATGTAGTCATAAATACGGTCTGCGACTGAGTAAATGTAATTCTTGTCAGGAGGAAAAAGTGACAGAAACAGCAGTTGTGAGAGGGGTGGCCAACCCTAGCCCCGCCCCTGCGTTAATTGCGTAAAATATTTTTAACGTGTTAAATTGAAAAAATTAATCGCCTGCGTTAACGCGCTAATTTTGATACCACTAATATATATATAGCATAAGAGAGTTCTTTCAAAAACATTTTAAAAATTATTTAATTATTTCCAATTATTTCCAATTATTTCAAATTTTTGACCAGTAGTGTATAATTGCATATTATAATCTCTTTAATTTTATGTACAGGATGTACCCTGTGGTGCCCATGAATTCTCGTCTTATTGCAGAAAATGATGTTGTCATTGGTGGACACTTTTTCCCTAAAAAGGTAAAATGTCTCCATGTTGTTAGGATGAAAAAAGGGTTGCCAGTTCAATAATTGGCATCACTAAATCAGGTGTTTTTTTTTAAACAGACAACATTCACTCTGTGCCACTATGCAATCAGCCATGATGAGAAAGTCTTCCCAGAGCCACGAAAGTTCAAACCTGACCGCTGGCTCAGAGATGGCAGAACAAGACCAAACCCATTTGGGTCAATCCCATTTGGCTTTGGAGTCAGAGGCTGTGTTGGCCGTCGCATTGCTGAACTGGAGATGCATCTGGCTTTGGCAAGGGTAAGAAAGACAGACATTTATTTTTGATTTTGTGCCAGACAGTTATATTACATTATAAATTGTGCTTTTTAATTGTATCTTTTCATTCTAGCTTATCAGGTTGTTTGAAATCCGACCGGACCCAACTGTAGGTGAGGTGAGGTCACTCAATCGCACAGTGCTTGTGCCAGACAGACAAGTTAACCTCCACTTTGTGGAGAGACAGAAGACATCTTCTGAACCATAGCTAAAGACCACTGTAGCATTTTTGACCAATCAGACACACAACTATTTGTTATTTAACAAATAATCTCTTATCCCCCTCACCTAAACAAAGGGACAACTATGAGGGTCTGTGGACCCTTCCCCCGAAATGCATCTAACACCTAAAAAGGCAGAACAGGCCTCTGGTTCCATGGTAACCCATCTGATAACACTTCTTTTATTGATCAAAGGAATGCGGGCAGAGCAACTCACTTCCTTTCCCCTTAAGAAAAAGACCATAAAAATGGACTCTTCTCTAATTAATTCATAGAAAACCCTTCTTTGAATGAACACACATATCTTTAGGTCGTTGTGTATATTATTACTGTTCTTGTATATGTTTTTGTGTATTGTATACTGTTTTTATGCATGCTTACGATAGATCACTAGTTAATATCACTTTAGTTGTATCGTGTTTAGTCTCTATCAATTCGTCTTCGGATGATCTAATTGAGAGTGAATATTACATGTTGATACCGATGCAACATATTAGTGTCCTAAGAATCTTAAGCAGTTTGTGCATTAACCCCATGCAAATTACCATGCTCAGAGACAAAGAGTCGTAAAACCTTCCCTCCAAAAGTTCAGGACTCCAATTGGCTCTTTGACACCCCAGAGGTGTGACCTCTACAGCAGATAAAGCTCTCACGTAAGTCACGCCCTGGTAGTCTGCGGTCCTGTTAGATTCTGAGAAGATGAGGATGTGAGCTAGAACTCTTCTGCACCTTTTAAGTTTTGCGCCAGGCCTCGCGGCCTTGTCTTTCCATTCAACCAAAGCTCCTCAGACCACAGCAGATCTTTTTCTTAGCTTTTTTTCCACTTTCTACCTGGAAAGAACATTTCTACCTCAGAACATCTTTGGAATTCATCACTCTTCAACCTGGAAGAACGTGATCGGGAGTCCAAAACTTTAAAACCATTAAGACTTTCATCTGAGACTGCATTCCGGACACTCGACCCGACCAAAGGCAGTGCAAGTATTGTACATTTAACTAAACGAAACAGAGGTTATTAGTACAAGTTATAGACCCCGTTATAAACGGCGCTGATGGTTGTAATCAGGTGGTTAAATGACTTTCTCCATAACCGCACTCTCTGGCTTTCCTGATGGTCTCATCCATCAACTCTCATTAGCCCTTTCCCCATGTATGAGTGATTGTATGTTTGTTTGTTAGTTTGTTTGTTTGTTTGTTAGACTAGTCTGCGTTAGTGTTTAGTTAATAAAAGTTGTGTGCACAAATTACATGAGTTTCTGATTCTGCCTTGCATATTAATGTCCCTTTACGATTTTGACCCTTGCTACATGCTCTAATGCATTAATAGGAAAATATTTTCTGTGGCCAAGGAAATATCCTTTCTTAGCATTGATACGAACTCACACTGAATGTTCGCTGGACGGACAGATCAGTTGATGACAATTTAATTCTGCGACAGTTATTATTGTCAGCCGATATAAATAATTGTAATTAATCATAATTAATTGTAATTATTTGTATACAATTCCCTTTTAAGCTAAATTTGCGACACCACCATTTCAGCAAGATATAAGCTGTCTGGGTACATATATGAAAATCATCAGCTAGTGTGAATCATGTGAATATGTCAACAACTTTACCTCTGTCTGGATATATTTCTATTGTGCTTTGGGATATGCAGTATAAAGGACCCTGTATAACACTGTGAAAAATATTTTTTTCCCACAGTTTTGTATATCTCTTGCCATTAAATTGTTGTTGTGAATTGTATTTCATTATGCTGATATATATTAATGTATTATATGAACTTAAAAATCAATTAAACTTTTTAACGAATCTAAAGTCTCCATTTTTGTTATTGTTCAGTATTAGTGGAAGGGGAATTGTGAAAATGTATAATTTATCACTACAACAGATAAATTATATAACACAACTGATAGAAGTTAAGCAAATGGAATTATGCAGCAAATTAAAAGACTAATATATCGTCTTTGACAAATACTCTCTCTCACACACACACATACACTGGTTTCCATTTTTTATGGGGACATTCCAAAGGCATAATGGTTTTTACATTGTACAAACTGTATTTTATATCCCCTTACCCTAACCCACGGGTGTCCAATCCTGCTCTTGGAAGGCCACTGTCCAGCGTTTAGCTCCAACCCCAATTAAACACATCTGAATCAGTTAATCAAGGTCTTACTAAGCATGCTAGAAACTTCCAGGCAGGTGTGTTGAGGCATGTTGGAGCTAAACTCTCCAGGACAGTGGCCCTCCAGGACTGAGTTTAAACACCCCTGCCCTAATCCTACCCTTAAACCTACCCTATTTCAGAACTGCACTAGCAGGCAAGCTGGGTTACAGCATCTGTCTGATGAGTCTCAGTGACTGCAGCCTGTCTGACGACCGCCTCAACCACCTGCTGAGTGTCGCTCCACAGCAAAGCATCATCCTGCTAGAGGACGTGGATGCAGCCTTCGTCAGCCGAGAGCTGCTGCCCACAGAGAGTATGTCTCTCAGACTGTTTTCAGTCTGCTTCTGAATTCTCACTGTCTGTTTATAATGTGATGTAAATAAAATCACATGTGAATAATTATGATAGTAGATTGGTCCCTAGCCATGGCATTAATAGCACCATGGAATATTTTTGCTCTTGTTGATCTCATTTAATCTTCCTTGCCGTTTGTTCTCACAGATACACTGGCCTATCAGGACATGGGAAGACTCACTTTCAGTGGACTTCTGAATGCCCTGGATGGAGTGGCATCTTCAGAGGCCCAAACTGTGTTTATGACAACTAATTTTATTGAGAGGTAAAGAATCATATTGTTTTACTTTTTTGTTTTGATGTACTTTGAATTGTAAAATCCTTGTCATCTTGCCCTTTTGCCTCTATTAACACAAGGAACATTAGTAGCAATAAACTGTTTTATAGTGCAAGGTAGTGATAAACAGATATTAACAAATTAAATATTTATTAAAATGTGTATTATATTTTATATATACACAATATATTTATTTAATATATAAAACAATACATATATTCATTACATAAATTCAATACATAAAATATATTTTATATGTTTTTAAAAAATGAAAAATTCAGTCATCAATAGCTAATGTTCTAGTTTATATTAAAATTTCTCTTTGTGCATTTTTTAAATCCAGCAATAAGGAATGAAGTACCAAATCGTCATTAACACCATGGAAAATTGTGCATTTCTTCTATTGTTATTGTCATTGGTTAAGCAACAACAGCTGACATTATACACTAATTGTCTTTCCCATTGTTTGAAGTCATGTGTTTCATTAGCAGAAATGACTAGTGATTTACGGTTCTCCAGGGATTTGCTCTGTGTATATTGAATCAGGTCCAGTAATTGCGTAAGTGGGACATAATATTTACTTAGCCCAGAGCGAAATCTATTTATTGTTCATAACATCCGTATTTTATACGTTATCTAACCTTTCTAGGAGATTGAAAGAAAAAAATGTACTAAACAACACATTTCTTTGAAGATTCTGAAAAGGTTCAAAACCTTTTGTTTGTGTTTATTCACTGTGCCCTGTAGGAATTGGAAGAAAGGTGAATTTTAAAGGGATAGTCCACCCAAAATGAAAATGCAATTCCAAACCTGCCTGACCTTATTTCTTTGGTGTAACACAAAAGGAGAAATTTAGAAGAATGTTCACACTATTGTTTTCAAAATCAGAGGACCAGGGATAGCCGTGGTCAATATGCACTTTCATTGTATGAAAAAGAGCAACTTTTGTGTTCCACAGAGAAAAGACAAAGGTTCAAAACAACATGAGGGTGAGTAAATTATGACATTTTTAAAGTGGAGAAAATTTTCCAGTTGATGCTACTATTCTTACAGTATCAATAATGGTGTTTCACCTTTAAAAACATAAATCCACACACAGTATTACATTACAGCAGATAGTGAAGGGTTAACTAGAGAGTCTTTGTCCCACCTCCCTCTCCCTCCCATGTGATCAGTGTTTCCCTCACTCTTCTCTCCACTTCCATAATGGCTGTTCGTCTTGCAGTGAGCTCTGCAGAAAGAAGGATTGGATTTGGTTTTCTGAGGCCCATGACAGTGACCACAGACATCAGGAGAGGGGCAGTGGGTAATGCTGCTGCATCTGTCACTGTCCAGGACAGCCATGGGAAGCTCAAGACTGTGGCTGACCTCCCAGAGATCAAAACCTTTAAGACGCTGTGCATAATGATCTTTAAAGGGTACATGAATCGCATGCATGAACTGCAGGTACAGAGAGATACCACAGCCGTAATTTGTTTATTATGTGACTGTAAATGATTTATGCCTCCCTTCATGTACACAGACTGTCACTGTTTTTACTTTTTAAGGACATTGAATAGAAAGGAAACAACTGTCTTGTATAATTGAACACTACTAGTTGTGACCTCAGTCTGATTTTTATTTGTTGCTATGAAACAATTTGGAGATACAATGCAATTTATCTCAAAATCAACCAGATATTTCTTCACTAGTACATTGTCTTTGTTCTTCACCACTTGTTTTTCATCTCTACAGTTATACCAATGCCAGGTTCATGGTCCTTTGTTCAAAGTGAATGTTGGAAACCTCCAATCCATTTGCATAAACAGTGTGGAGTTACTGGAGGAACTCCTTAGAAAAGATGAGAAGTTTCCTTCCAGAGGACACATGAATGTGTGGAGAGAGCACCGTGACATGAAAGGCATCAGCTATGGGCCTTTCACAGAGTAAAACATTTGACACAATTGTTCTGTATCTGTAACATAGGTTTGTTTGTGACACATACGTTATGCAAGACTATGTCTGGAGATATTATAAGGCCAAAGTGCATTTGGCTTATGTAATCGTGTGATGTTATGTAAACTTATAATATGTTCTTCAACAGAGAAGGAGAGAAATGGTACGAACTGCGGAGAGTGCTAAACAAACGCATGCTGCATCCAAAGGACTCAGTTCAGTATGGAGATGTGGTCAATGCTGTGGTCACAGACTTCATCAAACGGATTTACTCTCTGCGAGAAATGAGCCCCACTGGTGATCTGGTCTCTAACTTGACCAGTGAGCTTTATCGCTTCTCTCTTGAAGGTATAATTCTTTCCATAAGCACTTGAAATGAGATAAAATCAGACAACAGAATATACAACTTGCTTACAGATTCCCAAAGAGTGTAAATGATTTGTAACAGTGCCCTTAATCGCTACATATTCCCATAAGGATAATTAGAAGCCAACCTGGCACTACAGTATTATGTTATGTGCATGCCAATTTATTTAGTTCTTTACTGATCTTTTTCTCATTCAGGGATATCATCCATTCTGTTTGAGACACGCATTGGCTGCCTGGAGAAAGAGATTCCTGCTGAAACACAAGATTTCATTAATTCTATTGCACAAATGTCCACCTACAACGTGCATGTGGTGTTCCTGCCAAACTGGACTCGCAATTACTTGCCATTTTGGCAGTGGTACATTGATGGCTGGGACGGAATATTCAAATTTGGTAAGCTTGTAAGTTCACACATATTCTTCAGATATACTATAAGAGATACAGGCATGTTTTGCAGTTTGGTGATGTATTGTACTTATGGATTATGCATAGCCAGAAAAATGATTGACATGAAAATGGAGACCATTCAGAAGCGTGTGGATGCAGATCAGGAGGTTGCTGGGGAGTATCTCACCTACCTGCTTTCCAATGTCAAGATGAGCAGTAAAGACATTTATGGAAGCATTTCTGAGCTGCTGATGGCTGGAGTGGACACAGTAAGAGACATTTAATGTATATTTGACTGTTTAAACGAAATAAGTATGAGTTTTGAAATTGTATTTTTTGGTCTTCATGTTCTAGACTTCCAACACTATGTTGTGGGCGCTGTATCTCCTCTCAAGAGATCCAGAAGCTCAAGAGGCTCTGTATCAGGATGTAACCAGAGTCTTAAAGAGTGACAGGATCCCAACAGCACAGGAAGTGAACAGCATGCCTTACCTCAAAGCTGTCATCAAGGAAACATTAAGGTGGAGAATTATGTTGAGTAATATAATACAGCTCTGAGAAGTCAAAATAACATTTGACAGTGGCCAACTCAAACAGCAAATTTGGCATATGCACTACTGGTCAAATCTTTAGAATAACTCAGAAGTCTTTTAAATATGCCAAGGCTACATTTATTTGATCTTTAATACAGTAAAAAATGTGTAAATAAAAAAAAAAAGTAAAAGTAAAAAAATAATAAATTTATTCAAAATACATGTATAAAAAATGTGTGTATGTATATTATTGCATAAGAGACTTCATTCAGAAACATCTATCAGAAAAATCTTAATTATTCTAAACTTTTGACCAGTAGTGTATAATTATGTATTATAATATCTGTAATTTCATGTGCAGGATGTACCCTGTGGTGCCCATGAATTCTCGTGTTATTTCAGAAAATGGTATTGTCATTGGTGGACACTTTTTCCCTAAAGAGGTAAGTAGTTGTAAAGAGGTAAATTGTTGTTAGGATGGGAAAAAAAAGAGTTGCCAGTTCAGAAATCAGCATCACTAAATCAACAGTTTTTTTTTTTAAACAGACATCATTCGGCCTGTGCCACTATGCAATGAGCCATGATGAGAAAGTCTTCCCAGAGCCACGAAAGTTCAAACCTGACCGCTGGCTCAGAGATGGCAGAACAAGACCAAACCCATTTGGGTCAATGCCATTTGGCTTTGGAGTCAGAGGCTGTGTTGGCCGTCGCATTGCTGAACTGGAGATGCATCTGGCTTTGGCAAGGGTAAGAAAGACAGACATTTATTTTTAAATTTGTGCCAGATATTTATATTACATTGTAAAATAATTTTTGTTTTTAATTGTATATTTTCATTCCAGCTAATCAAGTTGTTTGAAATCCGACCGGACCCAACTGTAGGTGAAGTTCGGTCACTCAATCGCTCAGTGCTTGTGCCAGATAGACAAGTTAACCTCCACTTTGTGGAGAGACAGAAGAACCATGAATAAAGAAGACCACCATTTCAGCAAGATATAAGCTGCCTGTGTACATATAAATGAAAATGATCAGCTAAATGAATCATGTGAATATGTCAACTTCTAAACCTCCATCTGGATATAATTCTGTTGTGCTTATAGGGATATGTAATATAAAGGACCTTGTGTAACAAAGTGAAAAATAAATTTTCTCTCCCAATTTTGTATAACTCTTGCCATTAAATTGTTGTTGTTAATTGTTAATAGCTGTTGTGAATTGTATTTTATTATGCAGATATATTTTAATGTATTACATGGACTTAAAAATCAATTAAACCTTTTAATGAATCCAAAATCTCTCTTTTATGTTATTATTCAGTATTAGTGGAAAAGGAATTGTGAATATTTATGATTTATCACTACAACAGATAAATATTGGAAGGAAATGACTAATTAAAATAACTAATACATCACCTTTGACAAACACACACACACACACACACACACACACACACAATGTAATGGTTTTTATACTGTACAAAGTATAAATACTGTACAAACTAATATATATATATATATATATATTTGTGTGTGTGTGTGTGTGTGTGTGTGTGTGTGTGTGTGTGTGTATTTATTTTGTTCCATAAATCTAAATTTCTTTAGATTTTTCTTTGACTTAAGCCTAAAGTTGTGACATCTTCGTCGTATATTTCTCATTTGTGCATATCTATTGACTAATTTGCATATTACAAAACCTAGATGGATACATTTTTTTAAAGTATCATTCATTTTAGCCCCATTCACTTACAGTACTTCTCGTCATCTAATGGTGCCATGCTCTTGCCTGCCTGTAGAGGCCGCAATGGCCCGAGACTCTCATTGAATCAAGGCGCCAGTTCACGAAGAAGAGAAATCAACATCCTGTCTGATTGCGACGAGAACGGCTGCAAAGTATTTACAGTTTTTCTTTCTTTTCGATTTGAGTGTTTTTGACTGTTACATATATATATAGTAGATATATGAAGTACATAAAAATATGATTAGTATTCAGGTGGTTGGTTTTGGGAGTTAAAACGTACTCAGCGTTCAGTACTAAGAGCACCATACGTCTTTATTATTGAATATTTGAGCTTTTAAAAACATGTTTAATTTGGGTTTGCACTTATTATGAAGAAAGTATTTGTTATATAACTTCTAAATTTGGTTTTAGATAAACTGGAAAGTCAAAGATAACTGTTTTGTGTCTTTGTTTTAGAGGATTCAGAGGACGTTGGTCATGACCAGCTAAAGATTTGCTCAATATTATATCACTAAATCTTAACAGTTGATGTTCCAGCCATCATGAATCCTTCAAACGTATTTGGTAGACCACAAACTGTCTTTCAGGCACCGAACAACACTAATCAGTCTGGAAACCCATTTCAGTCCTTTGCCCAGCAGAACCCAGCACAGGCTGTTGGTTTTGGACAACCTTCTGCTTTTAGTCAGCCAGCGTTGGGCCAGCCAACACCACAGCCTTCTGTCTTCGGCCAGACGCCTACTTTTGGCCAGACCGGTGGGTTATCACAAGGATTGGGGCAGACATCATCATTCTCTTTTCTGGGAACAGCCCCGGGCTTTGGGCAGTCGAGTTTGGGTCAAGGCACACTTGGATTTAGACAACCACCGCCTTCATATTCTCAAGCTACAGGACAGAATCTGATGTCTGCTTTTGATCAGACCTCTGCTTTCAGTCAGTCTTCTGTGTTTGGTCTTTCTTCCAGTGCTTCACAATCTTTGACCAGCTTCAGCAACACTGTTACCAACCAGCCCAGTTTTGGTCAGCTTTCTGCCCTCTCTGTACCCACTGCCACATCCAGTTCCTCAACAGGGGGTAGGCCTGATAATCCCACCAGTGGGAACCAGTATAGTTTCAAACCACCCAACGAAGCCGTTTTCAAGCCTATTTTCAGCGTCAGCCCCGAACCTTCCAGTTCAAACCTGTCTTCAGCCTCTGAAACAGTTGGATCGAAAAAGCCCATAACTACTATGGAGAATTCCTCTAGTGGTTCGCTATTCTCATGCGTAAAGCCGAGCGCTCTGGGCTTCAGCTTCTCACAGCCAGCAGCAGCTCCTTCTGTCTCATTTTCTAATGCTAATTTTTCACAAAAGGAGACGCTTGGTGGCGGCAACAGCATTCAGTTCACCTTCTCTCAGCCAGCCAACCCTTCCAGCAGCAGTACACCTGCTTCTCAGCCCACGACTCCGTCCACCTTCAGCTTCACAGAACAGAGCCTTCAGTCTCAATCAGATATCAAAATGCCTGCATTTGGTGGTACTGGCATTGGACTCTTTGGATTTGGGGTCCCAAAAACTGAAGCCCCACAAAGAACAGAGGATAGAGCAGGTGATGGACCGAGCAGTGGAGGAGAAACCGCTTTTGTGGGGTTTGGCATAAAACGTAAAGAGGAGCCGGTTGATTCAAATGCAGCTAAAAGCGATAGTAGTGAGACTGGTGTGGATGGACCCAGACAACCCGCTAAACGCCCGCTGCTGAGAAGCCGAGGCCCAGTTGGAGGGCTTTTTCGAAGTGCGTTGTCTGAGGTAATAAAATCCAAAGTCAGTCCACTGAAGAGAGATGATCATCTTCCAGATAGACCAGATCCACCTGGTCCAGCCAGTGATGTGGCCACTACACCTCCAAGATCTCAGGCTCCCACAGTACTGAAAAAAGCAGAGGAAGTTTGTAAGTTACATGTCTTGTGATTTTCTTCAGGTGCGCACCAATATTAAAATTAGATTATTTTCATGTTATTGACAAATATTAAATTTCTATACTGTTGTGAAAATAAAGTAAGTGAATTAAAAGTAAATTACAAAACCAAAACAATAAAAACTCAAATTAAAAGCTGACACAACAGACACAACATTTTAATGTACAATATGAAAAATGGATATTGATTTTGAGATTTATTGAAGATTACATTTAACAGTGTTATTTAATTATTAGTGTTCTTAAAAATTATTTTATGTGTCTGATGACAACAAAGATAATCTTAAATTAAAAAAGAAAACATGCATAATATTCAATATTAACTGAATCTGATAAATATAAAAACAAATCTATAATATGGGTTTGTAATATATCTCATTTTTATCCTAAGCTATTTTGAAATAATTTTTCTTGCTAACATTTCTAAGATTGTGATCACTTGTCTTGTAGCAATCAAGCCTGAACCACAGACACACACTCCAGGTAGACGTGCCTCTCGGAAGGAGAGCACAGACAGTTTAGCTGGTCTCTCTCCTACTGATGCTACTGTTATACAGTGCAAAGGCATCCCACCCAACCTCAACAAGAAGGACCTGATCATACAGCATTTTGGGCACTTTGGGAAAGTGCTGAAGGTGTATTGCAGGTCTCAGAAGAATCTGGCCATTGTGCATTTCCAAGATCATGTGAGCATGCTTAGTTAAATAAGTAAAACAAAATGCTCATTGCCACAAAAGTAGTTACATTTAATGAATGTGTTTGTTATTAATTAGATGAACTCTGTTTTGCCTTCCAGGCATCTGCAGCCAAAGCCAAAAAGAAAGGAAAGCAGTTTCAGAGGACTGAAATTCAGATATTTTGGCAAAGAAAAAAGCAAAGTGAGTAACAGTACTATTTAGAAGTTTGTTTGCTGTTTAATAAAATTAAGTAAAAATCTTAATTTATTTAATGTAACATTTAATGTGGGATTGTTAAACTGCAAAAGTCTATTCTAAAGTGCAGTGTTAGTGTCACCAATAAACTTTGTTAAATGAAGTGTTTGTTTTATCAGTATAACAAAAGCAAGATGAAAAAGGTTTTATTAAAGTAAACTATTTAAATTAAAATCTATTGCTGATGAAAATATGAATTAAATAAATAACACTGCACAGTGCATAATCAATAAACAAATCTGGCCCTACTAAACTTGTTTAAGGTCAAGTTCACAATTGTATTTTTGGCTGCTAAAAGCCACAATACAAATCTAATTTAACAACACAGGGGTCACAGAAAATTAGGACATGATAGCTTTTTCTTTGCTTTAGACTGATGAATATCTGGAAAAAAAAATCTACTGTTTAAATGGTTTTATACCTTTTTTAGCCTTAATTTAGCAGAAGCAATAATGTGAACTGCATGTTAACACATACTATTATGCTTATGAAATGTTTGTCATTTACAGGTCCAAGTGAAAAAGCTGCTAGACGTTCAGAAGTCAAAGATGTGACAGGGGACTCAGAGTCTGGGGCTGCATTTTTGCAGGCCTCCCCTAGTCGCAAGCCTCTTCCTAGAGCAGTGCCCATCAGCACCACTATCTCCCTAACTAAAAGGTCATTTAAGACATATAATATCAAACAGTTCATTTGCATGATTCTTATTTGGCCTAATTATTTACTTACTTATGTTGTTTTTGTGTTACAGCTCTCCAATCCAAAAATCATCTGTTGCTAAAACACTCCAGTTTGAGAGTGAGGCACCACTGGAGTCAGTCTCAGAAGAGCGAAGCGTAGAAAGGCCCATTATTAATCTGCCCTCAGTACTGCAGCCTCTGATTGGTCAGGTGGCTGAAACAGCAGAGGAGAGATACCGCCTCCTAGAGCAGAGAGACAAGATTTTACGGCAAGGTAAAGCCTTAATTGGCTCTGATACAATCTAGTACTGAACTTATTATAATAAAGTAAATGCAGCATTTATTATTATTATTATAAGATATAATAGTATTGTATGTGACATTGTTTATGCTGTTTATTTTATTTATATTAATATAATCTTTTTGTTTATGAAGCTCGACCCAAAAGAACAGACCTGGATATGTCCAAAGTGTTTGTGGGAACATGTCCTGATATGTGCCCAGAGAAAGAGCGGTATATGAGAGAAACCCGCAACCAACTGAGTGTTTTTGAGGTTATTCCAGATACAGAGAAGGTTGGTGATGATCATAGTACAGTTCAGTAATGATCTGAAATCCATGTTTTTATTGGAGTTCTTGTTCAAAGTTTAATGTTTTGTGGCACAGTTAAAATTTGAGTAAACCTTCTACTTAGGTGGATCATTTTGCTGCTATCAAAGAGTATAGCAGGTCTTCGGCTGATCAGGAAGAACCTCTCCCTCATGAGCTTAGACCACTTCCTGTGCTAAGCATGACTATGGACTATCTTGTAACCCAGATTATGGACCAGGGTGAGGGCAATTACCGTGACTGGTATGACTTTGTCTGGAACAGAACCAGAGGAATTCGGAAGGTGGGCATAACAACTTTAATTACTTGATCCAAGGCTTTATTTTTGAGGTGTCTAACTGTTTATTTTAATTAAATATTTAAAACTGATTTAAAAGTGTCAATGTGAATATTATTTTGCCATCATGTCTTTTTTGTAATAATCATGTGTCTAAACCTCTCTTGCAGGACATTACCCAGCAGCACCTATGTGATCCAGAAACAGTATCGCTCATTGAGAAATGTACCCGTTTCCACATTCACTGTGCCCATCACCTCTGCCAGGAACCCATGATGTCTTTTGATGCAAAGATCAACAATGAGAATATGACAAAATGCCTGCAGAGTCTGAAGGAGATGTATCAAGACCTAGCCACTAAGGAGGTGTACTGCCCCAGTGAAGCAGAGTTCCGCCAATACAATGTGTTGCTTAAGCTCAATGATGGAGATATTCTTCGGTAAAGCCTTGCTTTTGTTGTTTTTTTGTTTGGTTTTGGGGGGGGGGGCAGTAAAGCTAACAAGAACACTATTTTGAATCTTGAATCAGGTCTTTTAGTCAAGGCATTCCTTCAGCTCAAATAGTAGATTATGGCACTAACAATACAAAGTTTATGGATTCAGTTCATGAACTTATGAAATGTAAATAGGTAATAGACATATGCAACATACATATTTGAATTGATGGCATAAAAGATGCAAATGGATTTGTTTTGTCAATGCAGTGAGGTGCAGCAGTTTCGTAAAGAGGTACGGGAGTCTCGAGAGGTGGATTTTGCTGTGCAGGCCTTTGCAGCACTCAACAGCAATAACTTTGTCCGGTTCTTTAAACTTGTGAGTGCAGCTTCCTATTTGAGCAGCTGCATACTTCACAGATACTTCAATCAGGTAAATTCATCTTACCCAGAGGGTTATTCTATAGCCAGTATTTATGAAGTACTTTTGATATTTGTTACATCTTTGAGTTTCTTTAATTACAATTTTTTGTCTCTGTTTGATTAGGTGCGAAGCAAGGCACTGAAAATCCTCAATGTGGCCTTTACTGTTGGATCTCAGAGATCCACCATTTTCCCAATTGAGGACTTTGTCAGAATGCTCATGTTCCGCAATGCCACTGAAGCCGCAGACTTTATTCAACAGTTTGGCCTCACTATCAATGATGGGTATGTCCTACTTATTTTCTCTGTTGCCTTGATTTTAGCAAAACTTTTTTTTTACTAAGATCTTTTCTCAATGCAGTAGTGTCCAAAGTTATTCTGGAGATACAGAATTTTTGAAAACGAATGCCTTATTTTGTCTCTCATCCAGCATGGTAGAACTTAGTCGCACAGCCTATCAGGAGCCTGATTTCTCCTTACCGCAGAGGAAGTCTATGGTAATTGAGAGGAAGAGAACTGTTCTGATTGGCGAAGTGGTGAACGGTGGGCTGCTGCCCAACCCGCCCCAGCACAATCCTGTTTGCAGCTTTGACTCCAACAACAAGTACAGAGGAGACGGTCTGTCTTCTGAGCCTCCACCAGCTGCCCTGAAGGGTATGGATGCACTTTGATTCTTAGTTCATTAGTAAAAATTAGAGTATACTTGTACTTACTGTAGATATTTTAATCCTTGTTTTTGGCAGTTCATCCACAGAGGCAGGAGTTGAAGCCCTTGATGGAGCCTGACTCCAGGCCTCTGTTGACAACAAGGCTTCTGGCTGAACCACGGCTATTCGTGGATCACCCTCGCACGACAGAGCCTGTAGAACCTGATGACACTGAGGAAACTGGAGAGAAGAATCAAACAAAATGCTCTCTTCCTGTTGTGCCACAGCTGGTTTTCCCACCCATATTAGCCCCACAACCAGTCCGACCTCCATCTCCTCCACCCAAACCAGAACCAGCCTACACAGATCAGGTGAGACACTTTTCAGTCTTAACTGCAAAGTTCTGCGCTATGGTACATGCATAAGCTTACTAATGACACTATGATCTTTGGCAGGATATAATGGCAGAGGTTGATGCAGTGCTTAATGAGGTAGTGGAAGCTGAGGTCTCTGATATAGCCCATGCAGCTGCTGAATATGTGTCTGCAGCCCTCAGGTAGGAGCTCTTTCTTTTCTGACCTACAGGTTTTATTTGTCAGCCATAAGAATTCACTTCCATTAAGCCAAAACAAAATTTTAAGATAGTGTTTGTGTCTATCTGTTCATGTGTGTCCTGCAGTGTGAGTGACAGTGAATTAGAAATGGTTGTGAGTGAAGTCTTAAATCAGCTTCTGAGGGAGCTATCCACGTCAGAGATCATCGCTGAGAAGGAGAGAATCGCAGAGGAGAAACGCAAGCAGGAAGAAGCCAGGTGTGTGAATGACCCTCTCCATTCATTTTTTAATACAGTGGTTTTGTTTTTGTGAATGTTAAGTTCCCTTTCTAAATGGTCTCTCACATTGCATGAATCTAGGGGGTAACTCTGGTTTCATCTGTTTACTGAAGCCCGATTTGTTAACATTTGTGCTGCTGCAATTTTTTGTGTTTGATGTCAGGCGGAAGGAAGCCTTTCTTGAGCAGTTCAGCGGTGAGCTGTGTGCTAAAATCAGTGACGAGGTGCTAACAGAGAGCATTAGAGTGGCCGCAGAGACTGAAATAAGGTACCACAGCCTACATAAATATCTCCCTGAGGTTTTCTTTGCTGTTGTCTGTCACCTTTGGCTTCCTCATTAACAGTTGTAAGGGATTATTATGTACAAGTCCCATTTCTCCCTGAAGTTAAAAGGTAGTTTTATGTTTTGACTGAAGTAAAATAAGCCATTAATAAGATGGTTTTTCTGACTTAATATAAAAAATTAATCTAATAGATTTTATAATATAATTTTAGTTTATGCTTAATTATGTAAACAGTGTCGCAATGCAAACATTTAGGCATTAAGACTAGTTAATTGTTAGACTCAATTTCTGCAAAATGTTTATTATAATAATATTTTGATGTTTGGTTGAAACATGACTTTTGATGAATATTTGTGCTGTTCATCAATGAACATGCATGCTGTTCTTCTCTTCTCTTCCAGGCTTGCTTTAGAAGAAAAGGCAGCTTGTATTGCCCGCTGCTCAGCGGAGGAATGTGACAGCATAGTAGAGGAGACACTGGCTGAGGAGCTGGCTGCAATGGCACAAGAGATCCTGGACAGTGAGTTGAGGCGCATCTGCAAGTTCATTAAGAGGTTTGAGGAGCTTATTATTTCTCTCTGTGTGTATAAAATAAGCCCTGCAGCCAGTAGATCTTCTACAGAAATTTGTATGCATATACTCTAGGTGGCGTGACGTGGTAGCCGTGCGTCGTCAGCTAAAGAGACAGATGCGTGGTTTCCCTGCAGCCCCTGGCTGTGTAGATCCGCGGTTCAAACTGAAGGCTCTTGTACCCAGTGCCCCTTCGAGCCCCTCTCTGGACCTCCTGGCCCAGGGGATGGTCAACCTGGGAAACTCTGGGAACATGGCAGTTTCTTGCACAAGGTCTGTTACTGGAGATTTCAAATTGGGTTTTTTTTATTGTGCTTGGATTTGTTTTTTGTTTTTTTTGAATGCATGTTAATGGTTGTTCCTGACAATGAACTTTAATATTATAGATTGCTGAAAATGAGACAGGAAGCAGTTCATCAAATGAAAGTGTCCTACTACTATAATCTCTTACTGAGGTAAGTATAGTGTGGATACAGTGTGGCATAAATGTGCAGAATGCAGATCATTTTTATCACCATGATTGTCTGTATGGTTAATTATCCTTTTTTTTGGCAGTGAGCGTGTATGGATGCCTCTTGACCTGCCCACTCTTGTGTCAGAAAGCACCCCTAATGCAACTGACAGAATCTTCTGGAAAGCCACGCTTCTGTTGCCAAGCAGCTGTGATAGTGAAATAAGCTTTGCCAGCAGGTAAGGAACGAAATTGTGGGAAAACTTCTTAAAATGTAAAATTAAAACTGACCTCTTTTGTTTGTTTGTTTCCATGCAGGATTCTGACAGACTGGCTTGAGGTTAAACTGGGTGGAGGAAACCAATCTGAAGAGAGTGAGAAAGAACTCAAAGGGCAACTGAAATCGCTATGCATCAGTCACAGCCTGACAAATATTAGGGGACAGACTCATGAAGTTCACATTTCTATAAAGGTAAGCTTCAGAAGGAATAGTTTTCCCAGAAAATTAAAATGCTGTCATTGTTTACTCAGTTAAAGTGAGGTATTGAGGAGAAAATGGACCACAATTCCAACTCATGAAATAAAGCACATTAGTATCCAGTTATTCAAATGTCTCTGCTTTGGCATGATTAACCCCTGTGATTGTGTGCAGGCATGTCATGGCCCTCTGAGTGCAGAAGACCAGTGTTTGCTGGAGGAACAGAAGGAGCTCCATGGTACCAACGCTCTGCTGATGCTACTTCCCCCTCTTAACAGTGCTGGACAGGGGGATGAGGATGAGGATGTGTCCCTGCTCTCTGCCCTCCTTCAGCTGAAGCAGGTGCAGCAGGCCAGCTGCTGGCACTCTCCTGTACCACTGGTTGTGGTGGTTGCTGACAACCAAGAGGGTGGTACCATTGATCATGGTTTGGAAGAAGGCAAGTTTTGAAGGAAAGTCTTAGTATAGTAGACAACTGTTAAAGGCTGCAGTCTGATTATTTTATTGTCTGTCTTTCACAGGACTCATGTTGAACACGTTAGTCAAAGATGGTCTCATCTCTGAATACATCTTCGTCCACATACCAGCAACCCTCACTGACCTGCAAGGCTCAGAACAGGTTGGTCTGCAAAGAAATATTGAGAATACACAGTTGTTCTTATTATTAATATAGTTAAAATATTTATTTTATGAATGCGTGATATGTGGTCGAATCGGTATCCGCCTATAAATGTGACATTTTTAATGCTATAGTTATTGGCTCAATAGACAAAATAGGGCGATATAATTAAGGTGATAAATTATAGCCAAATAATCATTGGGGCACCACATTTTAAGTTGGCTTATCTATTTTTAAACTCAAATATATCCTCGGAGTCTATCTTTTAACATCTTCCATTTACTTTTTTTAAAGAGCTTCTAAAATGATAAAGAGCATCTAAAGAGCATGTAAAATTTCCACTGTTGTACATAACGTTTGGTGTCCTTCAAAGCATATAGATCTAGATCCTTTTAATTTCTTTTTTTTTTTTTTTGATTCCACCAATATATATGTTATTGAAAATGTAACATGTATCATGTATTTACACATTCTCTTAATAACTGATCCGTTTCAGATGAGTCATGTCATCAGGTGGCTTGCCGCCCGCTCTCCCGCTGGCCCAGCCCTGTCCTCTCAGACCCTGCTGCAGGTTGTTGAGTTAGGCCTGTGCCGTGAGTTCTACTCCAGACTACAACGAGACAAGCAGGACAGAAAACATGCAGGTCTTCCGTCTCAGCACCCGGAGCCTATCGTGCAGCTCTGTAACAGTGTGCTGAGTTTCCTAGCAGGTGTGGTTTCATCAGAGCATCTATCCAGTCTCTGCTGGCCACCTCCTGAATTCTCTCTCCCCGAGAACAGAGAGCTGATTCCTCATCAGGCCTGGAACTCTCCAGAACACCTGGAGTGGCTGAAGAGAACCATCCTCAGCCGACAACTTCCTGAGTGGGATCTGCCTCCCATTAGTGGTAGGTTCAAAACCATGAATTTGTACATTTTTGTAATTTTATATTCATTGAGGAAAAAATTAAAATGTATCTCTTTTCTTATTTTTCAGCCTCCTGGCCACATTTGTGTGCCTCGATATTCCAATATGTATCCCAGATCCCTACCTCACCCTTAAGCCAACCTATTCTAATCTCCCGCTTGGAGAACCTGCTTAGAAGAGTGAACTACCACTACTTTCATGTGAGTGGTGCAGATGAGGATGACTATGACAAGATTGAACCATCCTTTCATGAAATTCCCTGGGATGACATTATATGCCTGTGTATAGAGCATCGTATGAAGGACTGGAGTTTAGAGACTCTGGTGGCAAAAGGTGAGAATAACATTGGTAACAGAATGCCAATTATGAGTTTTGAATATGTTCCATTGTTAAGTGTATGTTTTAACTCTTAAAATCACAGATGCCCTCACGGATGATGGAGAGATTCTTGTATATTTTAACAAATACAGTCTGAAGAGTTTCCAACCCCCTGACAGCTGGATAGAGGCTGTTAAACAGACGTATCAGGAAAAACAGCAGGCCTCAGAAGTGTAACTATCACTCTTTTACATGTATTATTCACAGTGTAATCATATATAGCATAAAAGCCTTACATTCAAACAAAAAAGATTCAAACAAAATTTCAACATTTTCTGATAGGTCAAAAGACAGGCCCCTAACCACGGCCAGATATTTCCCTAAACAGAAGTTGTTTCAGAGTCACATAAGCACAGAGGAATGGCCTCCTGTTCGTGATACTGTACAAATTCCCATATCGCAGCACTTGGAACGGATTCTCTCTTCCATTCGCGATATGAACGCAGAGGGCCAGAGGTTTGTATTAACAATTTTAAAATTAGAGTTAACTGTGTTGGTTTTTTTTTATTTGGATGTTTGTAGAAACCATTTCTTAACGTATCTATAGGATTGGAGACCAGATACAGCATCGGATTGAAGCGGATCCTTTACGCCCTTCATCGTTTCCTCTTACCTTGACCGGCACTGTCCATACACAGGTAGAGTTATACCAGAGACACCACAACTGGATTAATATACTTGCATTACTATAATTGCATTAAAGGGGTGGTCTAATGAATTTTTTCGAAGGCTTGTTTGTGTTTATGTGGTGCACAGCAACGTGTTCATGCTTCATTTTTAAAAACATTATTACAACATTAACATTACATATTATTTTTCACATATTTTACTTGTGTTGTACACTGCTTTTCAGCTAGCATAAAAACGGCCAGTTGATTTCCTGTTTCTGTGAAGGCCCTCCCTCAGAAATTCACAATGGGCTCCAATTGGTTAGCTGGCCGAGTGTGTTGTGATTGGCTAAACTGCCTCTAGTGCGCGCCCCTCACCTCAGCGGCATGTGCTCCAGTTGTATTGTAAACAATGCTGTCTTCTATATTGCTTATCAGTTTGAGCCTGATTGAGACACAGAGGACATTAGTGAAGAGGATCGCACAGAACCTGTGCAAGCGCGGCTTTTAATGGTAGTCCTTTGTTTTTTGTTCGTTGTTGTCTCATACTTTTAGATACGCTGTTATTATGCTACTGCCTATGTTAGCTTTTAATATACGGTTTTATCATGATTAAAGCTTTAATACAGTACGGCAACCGCATGCAATTCATTGCTGGAGCAGCTGAGCTGATCTGAATGAGAGAGAGAGAGAGATGCAGGGCGACGCGAGGAACAGGACTGAGAACCACTGCTTTAGAACATTAACTTTGAAACTTGTGAATCCATTAGAATTGTTAGAAGACAGAATCGCGATTCATACAGTATATGAATAGATTTTTACGTGCACACCTAGTTTTCTTTCTCTTCTCTAAAGCAGCGCAGCATGGCCTCGCCCCCTTCGTTGCATGCTCTCGGGGGCGGGGTTTATCTAGGTTTATGATGTCATTAACCCGGAATTATTTTGTTGTAGTCCCTCACCAGCTGTTTGCTGTAGGCGATGCTATGCTAATTCTGTAAAAGACAATTTCTCCCTTTGCATTGAACTTTGAGCTTCGTAACTTTGCAGATGTTGTTTATGCTCACATAGATACATTGCACACTAACAAAAGTTAAAAAGTTGAAATCGTATTATATGACCCTTTTAAGTCTCTGTTTTTGTGCTCTTCAAAGGAAACGGAAACAGCTGACCTGGTTGAGAAAATATCATCTCCTAGCAAAATAAACAGACTCTTTGATGCAGACAGCACACAGACTCCCATAATGGAGCGACTTCAGCGTACTCTCTTAACTGTTCAGGAGATGAATGCTGAGGGCCAGAGGTTAGGTTTAAACTTTTTTTTTAATGCACTGAACTGAGTTTTAGACAAAATTGAGAAGCATAATGATGCATTATGGGATGTTGTCAATTTATTTATTTATTTTTTTAATGTGTGTCTAGAATTGGAGAGCAGATCCAGCGTAGGATTGAAGCGGATCATTTGTCCTCTGCCTCTTTTCCTCTCTTCCTCCCCTCCACCCTCCTCTCTACGCCTACCCTGGTTTGGACTTCCTCTTCCAAGCACGCTGCTGCTAACGTCCACATACAAGTACAGTATTCTAGCATAACTAGGGATAATATGAAACTAAAAAGCAGCTTTCATTATAAATGCCTTAAACCTGCATTTGTTTTTTATTTGAAGGAAGCGGAAACAAAAGATTCTGTTGAGAGGAATGCTGGGTCTTGTGAAAAAAACAGACCAGTATCTTTGTTACAGCGTCTGCAGGACTTGAAAAGAGAGTTGTCAAGTCAGAAAGAAGAGGAACGTGTGTGTGACCTCAAGCTGAAGTGTCTTTTAGACATTGTAGAGAACTGAAGATACTTCAGTATAACAGCAGCTGTTGAATGCCACTTCCAGTCTCCCAATATGAAAAAAATGTCTTATCTGCTGCTTATTGGTCTTAGCAGTTTTATTTTTGTTTTATATTTTATATTTTTTTTTATTAAATGCGTTTGCTTAAGTCATGTGCCTCATCCATTAGGTTTAATTAAATCTTAGTGTTTTTCCTTGTACTTTAACAGTAGTTTAGAATTTGTTCATTTGTTTTTATAAATACTTTCCTGCTTTCTGAATAACAGAGCTGAATGTATTTTGTTCATCACAATAATTCTGTTGTATTTAAATGTATATTTTTGGACAACCATAAAGATTTTATCAAACTACTGCTTATTTTGTTTTTTTGTTTTTTTTCTCCAAATATACTGAGGAGAACTGTAAACATTTTAAAGATATTTTTGTTCATATTACTACAGCCTAATCTTTGAATTACGAATTAACATGATGTGATTAATTCATAACACTCCAAACGTGGTTGGTGTGAAGTGGCAAATCACGCCCATTTTGCTATGTTTCTAACATGGGATTGGAGGACCCGTTCTCTGGTCATGTCTCTCCATGCGATATCGCGCTCGGAAGGCAGTGCTTAGCATTATGGGAAACGTAGTTTAAGAATGAAGCCCTTTTCCATGTTCATACCGTTTAGAGAGCGATCTAAGAGGTATAAAGAACTACATTTCCCAGGCTGATTTTAAGAAGGCGTTTATCTCTATCAGCTGAAATGTGACAGGTTCTTTTCAGTTTACAAGTTTTGCTTATGCGCTTCAAAGATGACAGAGGGAACGTGAGTATAATTGTTTAAAATTTGTAAATGCTTATTTTAATAAAACGTAGATATGAGATGAATACATATTCCCATAAGACACGTTAAACAGAAACTAATATATTATGAAGTTTTAGGTTTTAATAAGCATTATTATTATTATTATTGTTGTTGTTGTTGTTGTTGTAAGTATCAGTGCCCTGTAATGCAGACTATGCGTATCTGTAGATGTCTTTATTATAACATAATATGATTTATGAAGTCATGAAGCTACAAGGTGTTTATTTATTTATATATTTATTGCAACATGTAAGGTTTGTTAAATGCTTGAAAAGTGTTACTATACTATATGTTACTATGCCCATCCAAGTGTAACATTTGAAGGTTTGATTCAGGTGTTTGCGGAGAAGGGGAGGCCCCTATAAGACTGAGCCGGTGACAGATCTCAGCCGCTGGAGGTTGAGCAATGTGGAGGGCAGACAAACCTGGAGGTACATTGAGGAGGCAGATAGTGTGAACAGACAGCAGAATATGCTGGAATCTCACTCTCTGGGACTGGACACGGTAAACATAAATTAAAAAATAAACTGCAACTTTTATATTCATTTTCATATCTAATCTGTCCTTCTTGAACTCAGGGTGAGTTTATCTCAGCGTCCCCTGCAGCGCAAACTGCAGTAGAAGCCGCACTGAAGGGAATGGACTTCTACAGTCATCTCCAGGCTGAAGATGGACACTGGGCTGGGGATTATGGTGGACCACTTTTCTTACTTCCAGGTCGTTAACTTATAATAAGCCATTTGGATAGACTTTTTTGTTTAGTCATTACATGAAAATAAATATTTAAAATTTACTACTAATGAAGTAAATAATGGTACCGAGAAACCTAGAAATACCAGAGAATTTTAAAGCTAAATTGTCCTTTTGTCTGTTTTCAGGTCTGCTCATAACCTGTCATATTGCTAAGATCCCTCTGCCAGATGCATGGAAGCAGGAAATGGTTAGATACCTTCGCTCTGTACAGCTGCCTGACGGAGGCTGGGGCCTGTGAGTATTATTCACACTATCTTTTATTATATTGTTTGAATCTCATGATACCTGCCAGGAACATGTCCAGATTATATTTCACTCACAAATCAAAAGAAATAAATAAGAAATTATCTCATTATTATAATGCAAAAAAAGAAAGAAGGAAATCAGTCGTATTACTGTAATGCAAAAATAAAACAAATGAAGTGCTACTAGATTTGTACATAATGGTAGTGTTTTATTTGTCCTTAATTCGGATTTTTTTTTCTCCGTTATCTTGCCTCCTAACCTAGTTATCTAATAAACCTGGCATTGTGTACTATGAATATTATTAGCGCTTTAACAAATTACTTTTAACAAGTCACTTTGGATAAAAGTGTCTGCTAAATGCATAAATGTAAATTCATCTGAAGAAGATATTTTGAAGAATGCTGGTTAACCAAACAGCTTCAGTTCCCATTTCATTTTCCATCTTCTAAATATCTTCCAAAAAAAAATCATACTGGTTTGAATTGACATGAGGGTGAGTAAATAACAGAATTTTCATTTTTGAGTCCACTATTCCTTTAATCTTTAACTTCACTGGGATAATAATGAAATTATTACTTTATGCCCTGATGAACAACACAAATATTAATTTTCCAGGCACGTTGAAGATAAGACTACTGTTTTTGGAACAGCTTTGAATTACACCACCCTGAGAATTCTGGGAGTTGGGCCTGATGATCCAGATATGGTTCGGGCAAGGAATATTTTACACAGCAAAGGTCTGCGATTGCTGATATACAAACAGTCATACGTATGTTCATATCTAATGTAATCCAATAAATGAGATAAAATGGTGTTCAGATTCAGTATTGTCCTGCTCTTTTACAGGCGGTGCTGTCAGCATACCCTCTTGGGGTAAATTCTGGTTGGCCATCCTCAATGTATACAGCTGGGAAGGAATGAATACGCTCTTTCCAGAGATGTGGTATGTCAAGAGTTCATTAGTTTACAGATTTAGTTTCATTTTTTGTTTTGTTGTTTATATAATTGGATTTTCATCAGGCTCTTCCCTTCCTGGGTGCCGGCACACCCCTCCACTTTATGGTGCCACTGTCGGCAGGTCTACCTGCCCATGAGCTATTGCTATGCAGTCAGGCTGTCTGCCGATGAAGATCCGCTGGTACTCAGTTTAAGACAGGTGAAGTTTCACAGTTTCACCACTGGAGGCCACTCTGAAACCACATTAAAAGTTTGCCATGGTCTTGACTCTTGCTTGCCTGAACTATCCAGTCACAGTTGTTTGTTTTTTGGGTGTTAAACAGGAGCTCTACATCCAGGAATACTCAACTATTGACTGGCCAGCTCAGAGGAACAACGTTGCAGCCTGTGACTTGTACACACCACACAGCACCTTGCTTACTATCGCTTATTGTGAGAGAAGTGTAACATCTTTGTAAAAAAAAATAATCTTTTACACTTTACATTTCAATCAAGTCACATAACACTATCAAACCTAATCTTACAGCGATCCTGAATGTGTATGAAGCTCATCACAGCACTATGCTGAGAGAAAAAGCAGTGAAGGAGCTTTATGACCATATTAAAGCAGACGATCGCTTCACTAAGTGTATCAGCATTGGCCCGGTGAGAGAAAAGAGAAAAATGTAGTTTTATGTAGTGTAATGTCAGCATGAAATCAATACTCTATGAATGCACATCCATGGTTTTATTGTGTGCAGTTCCTCTGTGCATGTTTTATCAAAATTATTGGTAACACTTTAGTATGGGAGCAGTTCTCACTACTAACTAGTTGCTCATTTGAATGCCTATTATTAACATATTGGCTGTTTATCAGTACTTATAAAACACATACTCTGCATGACCATGTTCTACATCCCTAATCCTACCCAATACCTAAACTTAACAACTACCTTACTAACTATTAACATGCAGCAAATTAGGAGTTTATTGAGTTGTAGTTAATGGTTTGTTAATAGCGAGAATTGGACCTTGAAATAAATTGTGACCAAATTATTCAGCAATAATTATTCATTCATAAATATTGCTCTGTATAAAACGAATTTCCTGTTTTGTCAGATTTCGAAAACGATCAATATGTTGGTACGCTGGTATGTGGATGGACCCACGTCACCTGCCTTTCAGGAGCATGTGTCAAGGATTCCAGACTATCTGTGGTTTGTGGTCTGATTTTAATCATGTTCTATATATATTGTACATCGTATTATTGCAATAATAATTGGTTTCTGTCTTTATTTTTGTGATTTTTATTTTTTAATTCTCCAGGCTGGGTTTGGATGGTATGAAAATGCAGGTGAGAGTTGTCATTATGAAGAACCTTTTTGGGTTGTAAAGTTTGTTTTATCTGATCAGTTAAGCAGTTTAAATGTTATTATTAGCAATATTAATAACAATTCTCACTCATATTATTATGATTTATTTTCAATCAGGGTACAAATGGATCACAGCTATGGGACACTGCATTTGCAGTACAAGCATTTCTTGAGGTACATATCTTTATTAATAAAGCCAAAACTGGTGCATAGACGATGATTTCTCTGATCAGTTGGGCTTGTTTTCTGCACAGGCAGGTGCCCAGGACATCCCCAGGTTTACAGAGTGCCTCACACAAGCCCATCATTTCTTTGATCTGACCCAGGTGAGGATGATTAAATCTCATTTTTTTAAAACATCATGTTCTTCATTGTTACAGCCTCTTTATGTATTTAGCTTTAACTTAACTATGTTGGTATTGACAATGTTAAATTTGCTTATGTGACAATCCAAATATAGTGGAGTCCAAAAGTATGAGACCACGTTGAAATTCTTTTTTTCTTTTAATTATAGAAATAATTAAGTTTTTGGCTTTAAAAAAAATAATAGACAAAATTAAACTAGTTATGTTGTAAAATAAATGCAACATTCAAGCTCACTAATCAAATTTGTACAAATTTGTGGCATTTCCTTTGTACAAATGGTCAGTTTTTGCTTGCTTCCACTGAAGTACAAGGTGCTTATTTGAAATGAAAAAATGTCTTGATTTTAATTATATATATATATATTTTTTAAACATAAAAAGCAAAATAGAGACCTTTAACTTGTAGTGTCCGACTTTTTGGCCCCCACTGAAATGTCTAATCAGTTTCTTCTTATTATAGATCAAAGATAATCCTCCAGAATATGAGAAATACTACAGACAAATGAATAAGGTAAACATCTGAGCACTGCATTTCAACTTTCTTAACCATTCTTAATCTGCTCTTAAACTTTAATGAGTATGTGTGTTTGTGTGATTCAGGGAGGTTTTCCCTTCAGCACACGGGACTGTGGTTGGATAGTTGCGGACTGTACAGCGGAAGGGCTGAAATCTGTGATGCTGCTGCAGGAGCAGTGTGGTTTCCTCAAAGAAAAAGTTCCCACAGAAAGACTCTTTGATGCTGTCAATGTGGTAAAAGCCTTGTTTACAATTCAGACATGTTTAACGTTCTGTCTGTGTCTTACCAGTGCAGAGCCACAATAATCTGATTTACAGTACACCTATTATAGGAACAATCCCCTTGGAGGAACTTAGGGTTAAGTGTCTTGCTCAAGGGCATAATGAGCTTAAGCCACTATGCAACACCGAGCCTCTTTATGACTCAAATCTCATCAACTCTCAACATAGACAGTGTTAGACCTTATTTAGAAGCTCTTTAGTCCCCATCTTTAAAAATTGTATTTTTCTTCATGTTTACTAAAACAGAGTGTTCAAATGTAAGTTAATTATATTCAGTATTTATTCACAGGCTGATATTAGTGTCACTTCTCTAATGCTCTTCCATGGCTTCTTTCCAGTGAAATGCATCCAAACTCACAAGCTGTGTCAGAGTAAACACACTAATCATATACACTATCGTTCAAAAGTTTGGGGGCGGCAGGATTTTTTAATGTTTTTGAAAATATCTCTTATGGTCACCAAAGCTGTATTTATTTGATCAAAAATACAGTAAAAAGAATAATATTGTAAAATAATATTTCAGTTTTTAATAGCTGTTTTCTGTGATAATATTTTTAAAAATGCAATTCATTCCTGTGATGGCAAAGCTGAATATTTAGCAGCCATTACTCCAGTCTTCAGTGTCACATGATCCTTCTGATTTGGTGCTCAAGAAACATTTATTATTATTATTACAATGTTGAAAACAGTTGTGCTGCTTAATATACATGTTTTTTTTCATGACTCTTTGATTAATAGAAAGTTGTAATAGAAAAAACAGCATTGTCAGCATCTTCGTTATCATAAATATCACTTTTGATCAATTTAATGTGTCCTTGCTGAATAAAAGTATTAATTTCTTTTAAAAAAATGTGATTCTGTTTCAGCTGCTAAGTATGAGAAATCCTGATGGAGGGTTTGCCACGTATGAGACCAAACGCGGTGGAAAACTGCTGGAGCTGCTGAACCCATCTGAAGTCTTTGGTGAGCATGCAGTAAAATCTCACATTCAGTTGACAGTACATTTTCCATCGGTCTTGATATGTCTGATTCCACCTCTATCGCTCTCAGGTGATATAATGATTGATTACACGTATGTTGAGTGCACCTCAGCTGTAATGCAGGCACTGAAACACTTCCACAGCGTATATCCTGAGCACAGAGCAGAAGAGATTAGGTACAGCCAAACACAATATTTCAGCATATTGAGGTTTGAAAAATGATTTGGTTAAACCACGTTTCTTGGTCACACAGGACAACTCTTCATCAGGGGCTGGACTACTGTAGGAGGGTTCAAAGACCTGATGGCTCATGGGAAGGGTAGGTGTTGGTTCATTTATAATCAGAGATATTATTCTGTTGCTTCTCAGACTGTTTAGTCAGTTTTCTGCTTGTCTTAGGTCCTGGGGAGTCTGTTTCACATATGGAGTCTGGTTTGGTCTGGAGGCATTTGCATGTATGGGCCACACTTTCCAAAATGGGTGTGTTATTTGTTTTTCTTCTCATATAGATGTTCATTTAATAAATCATCAACACGTGTTCTTTTACTGCACTTTGCACTTTATTTAACCCCTTAATTCAGTTATTTTCTGTGTTGCAGGTGTGTTTGTGTGGAGGTGAAACGTGCCTGTGAGTTCCTGCTGTCGAAGCAGATGGAGGATGGAGGCTGGGGTGAGGACTTTGAGTTATGTGAGCAGCGGCACTACGTTCAGAGCAAGAACTCACAGATCCACAACACCTGCTGGGCTTTGCTGGGGTTGATGGCTGTCAGGTAACATCAGCACCAGTGTCTGGTAGTAGTTTTTAGAAACCTCTACAGAACTGCCCTCCTGTTCAAAAAACCGGGTACAACTTTTGTGTTGGGCGTCAAATTGACTCACATTGGTTTCCATTCAATTTTCCAAAAAACAACATTATGATAAATACTAAAGATTCATGCAAAAACAGAAAAGCTCTATTGTAGCTTGTCAGTGATTTAAAAAAAAAACATGAAATATATATGAGGTTATTTAATCATTTTTATTGTGTTATTTCTATTGTGTTAGTGGTCAATTTAATCCATATTTTTGTGTTCAAAATTAGCTGTACAGACACCATAACTACAAATACAAATAACTGCAAATATGTATAAATAGTATCTAACATTATTTGTACTTAGTGTAAGTAGTATTTATTGCTATTTGCACTTCCTCTGCCTTTTTATGTCTATTTCTCAACCTCTTGTGAGGGTAAAATGTGTTTCTCACACTTCTTTTCAGCAGGAGTGTAGTAATTGAGATCCAAAAAACTATGATCCAACACCTTTGACAAGATTTTTTGACCGTTAAACTCAATCTAGACAAAGAAGTACATTTTCCTTGGATGATTCAGAAAATGATTCTCAAATTTAAGTATTAAAGTTTTCATGTATTTCATATTTTTGTCTGACAAGTTACAATAAATGTTTCCTTTTTTTCAGTTTTTCAAAGTGTTGATTTTTAGAAAATTGCATGGAAAACAATGAGGATTAGTGGGACTGCTTTGCCAAAACAGGGTTAATTTACTTAAAAACTGTCGTTTTTAGGTACCCTGACATCAGAGTGATTGAGCAAGGCGTTCAAGTTCTGATTGATAAGCAGCTGCCCAATGGAGACTGGCCACAGGTGAGCAAAGCTTTTGCTAGATCTCCAAAATTCAGTTGGTCTCTCTGTCTAATAAAACGTACTGGGTTGTTTTCCTGTTTTCAGGAGAACATTTCTGGAGTGTTCAATAAAAGCTGTGCCATCAGCTACACCTCTTACAGGAATGTGTTTCCTGTGTGGACACTGGGCCGTTTCTCACAGCTCTACCCTTGCAGCCCTCTGGCTGGGAAACTCAAACTCTGAGTCAGATACTATGTACTTGTGCCTCAAATAAGCAGTATCTGATCAAAGACAATTCTTCTTTGAAACAAACCTGTTTGCTGCTCTTTAAAAAAGTAGGACTGATTTATTAAAGTCTTTAGAATATTATCTACAGAATATTTAATTCATTTTTGGGCTCATTTAACCATGGGACCAAGGCTTTGTATCCTGTTGATGATTCTGTAATTAAATGTAATTTTCTGTACTCTTATAATAAATCATTTATATTTTGGCTCACTGTTTTGCAGTACTCTTTTTTACTCTGTGTCTGATTTATGTTTTATAATCCCTCCTCTGGTTTGCGCTGATCAGTTTAATATTGTTGGGGAAACTGGTACTGCTCAGTAGTTTAGAATGCTCTATGTAAAATATATGTATTTATTATTATTATTATTACTACTACTATTATTATTATTGCTTCAAAGATTGCAGGTTTTTATTTTCATCATATATCCCACATTATGTATATTAACTATGACATCTCTGCACATATTATTTGACTCATTTAATTAAATTATACCAAATGTTAAGACATTTTGTACAAAATTGAATTTAAAAAAAGGACTGTTACTGTTCAGGATGAACACTACTGAATTAAATGCCATATATATATATATATATATATATATATATATATATATATACAGACACACACATTACAATCTCTTAACAATCTTTTTTGACTGATTATTTGATTTAACTATCAAATGTTACGTGTTAATGTTAAATGCTACATTTTACACAAAACTGAATTTAAATTTGAAATGAATTTATTTAAAAAATAACTTTTATTGTCAAAAGTGGACACAATCTCTGAATTAAACATGCAAAGTAATGAGGTCACGTGACCTCAATGTCGCCTACACTGACAAATATTGCATAATGTGTTAATACTTTTTAAATTGTATACAGTATACATTATGCAGTATTATATTAGTATTTAATTCTGAGTCCGATTACAGCCCTGTTGAGCAAAATATTTAGTACGTTACATAGTAAGCTCAGCAAACATAGCAGTATCTACAACAATTATCATCATCAGTATTATTTTATTATTACTACTACTACTTATTCATTGGGTGCAGGCTTTTATTTTGACATGCTGAAGCATTGTTTCCACATTCACGCTGCTCTCTGGGTTTATGGGTGAAGCCGGTTTAAGGAACTGCTGATTTGAATTCCTCACGGAACGTCCATCACTTTTATGCGGTATTGTAGTGCTTTCTGCAGCGTGACAGGACGGAGATATGAATGTTAAAGTCACGGGCTGAATGATGGCGTCAGGATGGCGGCAGCCTCGATCAGTTAGAGCTGCTTTACTCTTTAGCACCATCATCATCATCTTCATCAGCACCGGCGCACAGACGCACACCTGTGACCATAAAGTGCCCCTGCCTACAGAGGTCAGTCCGTCTTATTTATTATTCTTTCTTCTGGCTCTCAAAAACGAGATTTGTGCCTTCTTAATATCATATGAGATTGTGCCTACTTAACCTCATGCCATGTTGTGCTTTATCCCCCCAAAATGAATAATAACCGAGGCTGTCTATCTGCTAACGTTTCCTTTAACTATGTTCCACAGAAGAAATAAAGTGACGTTAAGGTGAATAAATGATGGCAGAATGGCCATTTTTGGGCAAACTATGCCTTTAAAAGACATTTATCTGGATGATGTCATATTAAAGGGACAGTTAACCATAAAATGAAAAAATCTGTCATCATTTACTCGCCTTCAAATCTGTATAACGTTTTTCTGTGGTACATAAAGAAATTATATATCAGTCCAGGCTTTTTTTCTATTTAATAAAAGTCATCCTTCACTGCCCAAATAATCTAATGTATGACATATTATTTTAAAATATTATTTCACCAGTAGTACTTGCTCTTTGCCATTCTAGGTCATACATAAAGTGTTTCTGAGGCCAGATAGATTGACCAAAAGAAGCACTGACCAGCAGTTGAAGATCCAAATAGAGTACGACTCCAGCTTGCATGGGTTAGTTATAAGTTTATATTTTATTAAATACAGTAATGCCACATTGTCATACATTGACTTTACAGTATCTTTATTGCTCACACAGGTTAGATAAAGCGAAAAGCAGCCTTGTGAAGGTATTTTGATTTCTGTGGTCAAGGTTTTATCAATATGTAAAGCTAAATGTTATTTGTTAAATCTTATAAATGGCCTTTCAAGTCTAAATAGGATGCATGCATACATTATTGATCTTTTCAATAATGATCTTTTCTGCATTGTTTCAAGGACAAGCTCCTCCCACAGGCTATTGATTATCTTCAGAAGGCCTTCAGGGTTCGTAGGCAGTCAGGTCCAATATTACTGAGCAGGTAATTCTCTTCTGAACTAGTATTGTCTGACAGCAAATCCTCTTAAAATTGCGCTCAGCTATGTCCTTCTGGAAGCTTGGTGGATATTTAATCTCATTAGAGTCTGGTTTTTTTTTTAATCCAAATATATATTTTTTTCTTAATGATTAGACAATGCGCAACCAATCAGTACCTTAGGAAAAGAGATGATCCACATCGCTACTGTCAGGGACCATGTGCGGACATCACCAAGTGTGGCCCAGTTGTTGTCCCAGAACAGCATTTGCAGGTAGGTCCCCCTCAAATTTATTGGCGCAATTTTTGTTATTTTATTGTAATATATTTGCGGCATATAAACCATACAGATTTGTCCAGAAAAAAAAAAAAACATCATTGAAGACATATAGTGATAAATAAATTATAAATTTCATATAATGAGCATTGTATGAAAATTAAGATGTGTCTGTTTGGTGTAGTTAGAGTCGCTCTATTAATGGTTGTGTTTATATCTTCAATTCTTTGTTTGAAATATTGTTTTAAAAATGATCTGCGTAAACATACAGAAGCATCATGCCTACTCAAAGATCTATTTTAAGTGGATTTTATATATATATATATCTATCTATATATATATATATATATATATATATATATATATATATATATATATATAATAAATTCTAATATTCTAATATTGATAAATGTAAATATATTGCAAGTAAACGTATGAGAAATTTGATTTATCGAATGAGATCTCCTTTAGCAATGCAGGGTTTGCAGTGAGTCTGGCAAGTCCTGCGGCCCTGCTGGTCCTCCCGATGGTGAGGGGGTGGCGAGGGCAGATTTTGTGTTGTACGTGAGTGCGATGACCACAGAGCGTTGTGGACAAGAGAACATCGTAGCCTATGCAGCATACTGCCAGCTGGAGTCTGAACTGGACAGGTAATCTCAACGATTAATGAAATGGGAATGTAGGTGATTATAATTTGCTTTACAATATACTTTGCAAAATAGTCCAGTGTGTTGCTGACAGTAACGGTAGAATTTCTTAATGTAGGCCCATTGCTGGATATGCCAATCTGTGTCCCAATATGATCTCTACTCAACCTCAGGAGTTTGAAGGGATGCTGTCCACAGTCAAACACGAGATCATACATGCCCTGGTAACAACATTAAACACTGCACATGCCCATGAGGAGAGCTTTATAGTTTTCATTATTTTTTCAATTATATGTTCTATTTTTTAAGGGTTTTTCTGCAGGACTCTTTGCCTTTTACCATGATGATGATGGGAAACCTTTGACACCACGTTCTGCAAGTGGTCTACCTGCATACAATGAAAAGTGATGCCTATATTTGTATTTTTATTTCTGTGTTTTAAATATAAATGAAAAATATTCAAATAATTAGAAAAAGTGAATTTTATTATTTTTTTCTTTATTGTAACAGTGTGATAATTGTATTGCATGATTATTACAGGTTAAAATTGTTATTATTGTAGGTAAAAAAAAATGCATGACCCCCTGATATATGTATATAATGGACCTTTATTGTTAAACTATTATATATATTGCAATGTGTTTATTTTTTTTTATATCTCTCTCTCAGTTTAGGGTTATATCAGTGGAGTGATAAAGTCATTAAAAGAGCAACTCGGCTGTGGGACATCCGTGGTGGCCACATGATCAGACACACCGTCCATCTTCTGGCCACACCACGTGTAGTTGTAAGTATTTCTTTCCTTTTAAAGGAACACCGTCTAAATAGTCGAATTGAGCTACATGAATTGTTTTGATGTTTTATCAGGCAGAAGCCAGAAGACATTTTAATTGCCCCATTCTAGAGGGCATGGAACTGGAGAACCAGGGAGGTGCTGGCACAGAGTTCAACCACTGGGAAAAACGTCTGTTAGAGGTGCTGAAACCAAATCTTCCCTGGTGGTGTTCATGAACACTTAACTATTTCAGTGTCAGTACTGTCAAAGCACTGTTTTTTTTTTTGTTTGTTTTTTTTTAATTGAATTCAGCATAATTTTTTTTTTAACAGAATGAGGCAATGACTGGATCTCACACACAGAACAGAGTGTTTTCCAGAATTACTTTGGCCATAATGGAGGATACAGGGTAAGAGAAGTTTTATTGCTCATCGCTAATGCAGTTTACCCAAAAATGAAGATTCTGTCATCATTTACTCACCCTCATGTTGTTTCAAACTGCTCTGTGCAACACAAAAGAAGATATTTCTGAAATTGTTTGCTTACCAGCATTCTCTCTCTCTCTCTCTCTCTCTCTCTCTCTCTATAATGAGGCTGAGTAAATGTTGAATTTGCATTTTTCAGTGGAATACCCCTTTAAGTGTGATTTAGTAATTTAAGTATTAGAAAGACTGTCCTATGGTTGACTCCTCTCTGTGCTGTCTTCTGTTTTAAGGTGGTACAGGGCCAATTATAGCATGGCAGAGAACTTGGAGTGGGGAAGAGGTTTGGGTTGCGACTTTGTGATGAAAAGCTGTAAATTCTGGATAGACCAACATCGCCATACGTAAGCTTTGATACATGACATACGTAATAAAACTTTGTGTAAATTTGCAAATAAATCTTTGTTGTTGTTGTATTAAGTGGACAATGTACTTTTATTTGTTTTTACTTTTTATTTTATTTGTAAAATGCCATTAAATCGTCAGTTCATGTTTTCCCTGGGAATCAAACTTATGTTACTAGTGCCACAGATACAAATTAATTATGTGTGTTGTACATTTGTAGCAGCTCTTTATTTCAGATTGATTCCAGTGTCTTATTGTATCTTTTCTAGGGAAATTGGAGTTTCATTGTCTTAAATATACATAAAGCATATTGGTAAAGATTTGGGTCATTGATTGGACATCTGTTCTTAATCAGTGTTTACCTTGTGTGTTTGAAACAGGAGGCCAACCCTGAGCCCGTACTGTGATTCTGTGAGGAGCGCACCTCTCCAGCTCACCTGCAGGCAGGACCAGCTGGCAGTGGCTGTGTGCAACCTGCAGAAATTTCCTCATTCGCTTCCTGCAGAGTATCAGGTAAGATCAGCAGAAATACAGGTAAATATCCTCTTTATCTTGACTCAGTTCTTATTCATTTGAAACACTGTATTGTGAAAAGAACTATACAAATAAAATTGACTTGTTGTTTACAGATAAATACAACATAACTGGCTTCATAGAAGCTTGATTAAATCATTTTGAATGCAATAAACCCTCTCTATCCTCTAGTACTTTGACCGTATCTCTGGTGTCCCTGAAGAAGATTTACCAGCATACGGAGGGGCTGTAGAGATCGCAGACTACTGTCCGTTTAGTCAGGAGTTTAGTTGGCATGTGGGTGGGGAATACCAGCGTAGCTCTTACTGCAGGATACAGGAGAACCAGCCAGGTGAGATGCTATTCACTCACATCCTTTCTTCGTTTAGAAGCAGAATGTAAGGTCTCATTTGCTTATTCCCTCTTGTCTTGTTCAGTATGTTTTGCATGTAAACTCTTCTGCCATTCTACAACTGTTGAGACTATTGGGGTTTTGCTTTTTTAGCCACATGGCGAAACTATGGAGCGGAACAGTATGGCCCGGGATCAGTGTGTCTTTACCAAAAGTCACCATTCGTAATGGAGCAGTGCACCAAAAGAATGACCTACCCAGACTGGGGCAGTGGTTGCTATAAGGTAATAGGACATAGGACAGGAGATAGGACAGTTGCTGCAGAAGTGTGTCTATATCAAATTTTGGGGTCAGTAAGATTTTTTAAATATTTTTGAAAGAGGTCTCTTATTCTTACCAAGGCTGCATTTATTTGATCAAAAAGTAAAAACAGTAATATTGTGACATATTATTACAGTTCAAAATAACTGTCTAGAATAATATTTTTTGCAATTAACAGTTATGAAAGCATTTAAGATAGAAATCTATAAAACATTATATGTTTTTACTGACACCTTTGATCAATTATTGATAATTTCTCTTAATGATAGTGTAAATATGTGTGTAAATAAAATTATTGTAAATAATAAAACTTTTTTTTTTTCCGACTGGGGCATTGTGATTTTTGTTGCAGGTGTCTTGTACAGCCCAAGGGTTGTTGGTCTGGGTGCAAAATGAGTCCTATCCATGTGTTCGTACTGGTCAGGTGATCAACGTGAGCATACGAATGAATGGATGGGTCTACAGTGGACAGCTCATCTGCCCAGCCTGCTCTGACTTCTGCAGCGTCTGCCCCCTTCCTCATGAGATCCCCTCTCAAAACACCTCCAAGAGTGCCCGCTTAGGTGAGTTACTGTTTGACATGTATCACATCACCGCATTTATGGCTGTAAGACTATACCATGAGTGGTTGCTTTTGCTTATATATATATATTATTTTTTATTTATTTTATTTTTTTGCAGTGCCCTCCATAAGTATTGGAACAGTAAAGACAAAATTGCTCTGTTGGCTGTGGAGTCAAGACATTTGCAAATATGATTAAAAGATGAATATGAGACAAAACTACAGAATGTCACATTTTATTATTAGCCGTTTCTACACATACATGTTTTACCAAATAAAAAGAACAGCACTTTTAGAGTTCATCCCACT
>JAFVLL020033289.1:44545-54565 GCA_021397915.2 Tor tambroides | reverse complement strand
CGACTCAGCAAAAACAGACATGCCTTCATTCAGTGGAACACGTTTAATTAATAAGAGTGATTGCATTAAGTAATGAAACGCAGGATAAATGATTATTGGATCAGAACAGAACCATCCTGCTTTGAATTATTTAATTAACTGCATTTTATGTAGAAGACAAGTGAGGTTTATTCATCCAAAACTCTCTACTGTGAGTGGTTGCGGGCCAAGTCAAAATACAAAGATTATATACAATAAATATATTAATTTATTAACCAAAATTAATTTTCAATTATGGTTTTGGCTTCCAGTGGTTCCACAAAAATAAACTGTGATTACTTTGAAGCATTACGCTTTGCGATGATGCTCTCATTTTGTCTTGTGTTACAAATCCAGCGTTAAAAAAACTACTTATATATTTTTTTGGCATTTTTTTTTTTTTGGCATTTTGACTGAATATTTTGCAAATGAACTCTGGAAGGTAAATATAAATTTTTTAAGTTTTAATAATGAAACTGTGTGAAATTGGTTCCAATTGAAATATTCACAGCTTAAATATACAAACATGTTGAGTTTCAGCTCTAAAGATGGAAGCCCTGAAAATACAATGCATTAAAACAAGCACTGCTAATGCAATGCATTTTTCAATTAGTGAATTAGTTCTTATTAAAAAAACAAACAAAAAAAAAACAAAAAACAAACCAAAAATAACTATTATATACAGTGCAATGCAAGCACTGATAATGCAATGCATTTTTTTCCAATTACTAAATTAGTCCCTAATGAAAAATAAATAGATAAACAAAAATAACTATATAGAGATATAGATCATTATTGCGAAATAAAATTTCTTACACTGTGAAATAAGACTTTGGTCATATTGCTCACCCCTACTACCAGTGAAAAACATACAAACTACTAAAAACAAACAAAATAAAAAAACAGAAGAAAATAATCTAGATGATTTTTGATTGACTAAAAAAACAGAAATCCACAAAATATTCCCCTTTTTGAAAGGGCTGTGGTGACAAATAAATCAAAAGAGGAAGGTGAAGTGTAAATTTCTCAGATTTAAGGTCAGTTACACTAAGTAAAGTTTAGAAATGTTCAATATATGTGATTCATCACATGACATTAAATCACATTGCAGCTGTTTGGGAAATTGTTGATTAGCAAGAGTCTCTGGTTTGGCTGCTGTGAGACATTGAAGAAAACTTCACCCACATTATAACAGTTTTTAAAGGGATAGTTCACTCAAAAAAAGAACATTTGCTGTTAATGTGCTTACGCTCAGGCCATGTATGATGAGCTGTAGATGAGTTTGTGTGTTTGTTCAGCAGAACAGTAAAGAAGACTTTTAGCTGAAACTGTGAGCCTTGGTGATTCATAAAATGCAAGTCAATGGCTACGGGCAAGAAAAGCATATACAAGGAACACAAAATTAATATCCACGGCTCCTGACAATATATTGAGGTCTTAAGAAGTGAAACATCCGTAACTGAACTTTATTTACAACATTATCACCTGTAATTCAGAACCTGAAATATGATTTTTTTTTGCAAACTGGTTCTTTCAGACGGTTCTTTTCAACGAACCGGTTCAATTCAAAAGTTCATTAATATAATTAAGCAGTGATGTAACGTATACACAATTACATATTAAAACACCCAAAAATTATGTGAAATGTGGATGTTTTACATGTCTAAAGCATATAAAGTTAATAATCTTGTCTTATTCAACTTACCTTTTTACATAAACAATGAGAAACCATAAAAACTTTCATTTAGCCCTTCTTTCAAGTGCTCTGTTCATGCATGCACATATCAAACAAGCATCAGTCTTCAGTCTGAGTTGAACTGTTTCCTCAGTTCAGTGACTGCTGGAGGACCTGAAATATTGCTGGATGAGTTCATTCATCATAGGATCAGATACCCTGTTACTTTGGCTCATTTGTGACTGTCAGCCATCTGAAAGTGAGTTTTGATTGAGTGACATGTAGATCTGTGAACGGCAGTTCAGACAGTTCAATCCGAAAAAAAAAAAAGAATCAGTTCAAAAGAGTGATTCATTCATTCAAGACTCTGAATTACAGATGATAATGCAAATAATGTTCAGTTTCTTGCACAGACCGATCGTTTCGCTTCATAAGACCTCAATATATTGTCAGGAGCCACAGGTGTTAATTTTTTTTTACTTTTAAGTGCCAGTACCCATTAGCCGCGTTTCCACTGTCCACTGCTAGTGCGTGCCAGGGCCAATCACGTTTCCAATGTCACTTCTGGGGCTTGATCGTGCCTCGACGGTGCTTCCTCGACGGGTTTTTTGGCCTTTGGGCCAAAGCGGGCCAGCTGGGGCTAGAGGAGTGTTTATGAACAAAGGCGGAGTTTCTCCACGTCTGGAGAGCGTCAGCCCCGCGGATCATTTCATAAAGTTAACAGCTAACACCAGCATTAAAGACTTTTAAAATAATTTTAGCTCAAAACTCACTTTCAAACAGCAGCGAGTGTTTGAAATAACTTCTGTTTGAGATCCGATGTGGATTATGATCACCATACAAGGCAGAAATATTTATAAGCGATGGAAAAGACTATGCACGGTCGCCATTACCATAGTAAACACGGTAAAAACGCCCGCTTGAAGAAATAAGACGTCATGCTTCTCATTCAGGCTATCACAATCCTGTGTTTATTTAGTAACATATTTTATATGTCATAAGTGTCATCTCGAGATGTCATAAAAAATATCATAATGGTTTTTGTTCGGGAGCTCCCTCTGCTACACAGGTCGTATTTTTGATGGAAAAAATATAGAAATGATTATACTTTCTAAATGTGATGTATAGATTACTTTGACTACAAATAAACAGAAACAATTGAACTGAAAGTAGGCTGTGTGTCCTCTTTCTTTTGTGAAATAAGGGTTCACACCGATTTATTTCTGTGTGACTAATTTTCAATCCTGATTAATTCATTATGATCAATGTATCACTTATTATTGTAATATAAAACATCGATGTTTTTGGATTTAAATCTTTAACATGCGAACAAACGGCTGCTTTTATCATGCTGGTTTTGTGATCGTGCTAGATCCAGTGAGTGATTTATTTCTGATTAGTTTTCTGATAACTTCTCTTTGTTGGTGAAATGATGGGGTTGCGTGACGTTGTTCCAGAGAGGCGTGTAAAGGGCGGGTTTTAGCGAAGCGCAGTGGAGCTTCTGGCCCGACGGTGGAAACGCAGCGTGATTTTGGGCTCGGTGCTACAGGTCCGAGGCTATTAGCCCCACCCGGCCCGTTTAAAGCACTGGCTCGCACTGGCCCGACAGTGGAAAAGCGGCTGTTGACTTGCATTGTATGAACCATAAAGTACCACTGTTTCAGCTGAAAAAAATCTTTGCAAAATGTCACCTATATCTTGGATGACCTGGGGGTGAGTAAATTAACAGTACATTTTCATTTTTGGGTGAACTAACGCATTAACGCATTTCTGCAATACATCAGATGGTTTCATCCGTTAGCTAAGTGTCTGATTCAGAGGATGTTGGCACTGGACTGTGACTCATTAGACGGTGCGGTCACGACTGTCATTAGAGCACATTTACTCTTCAACTGTGCAAAAAACTCTGCCAAACTCCCTCTCAGACAACAGCCTCCAAACTCATTTGCAGGCGCTTGTGGAGGTCAGTCTGCAGTCGAGTCGATGGCACCTCTGCCCGTCTCATTCCCAGCACACACTGGCAGCGTCCGAGAGGAAGCGGCTGTAATTGAGGGTGTGTTGCAGTGAGTTTTCCCATGGCAAATCCCATGATTCTTAGCAATCGGGTTGGCGCAAATGACTTATCTGCCGTCCAACAGCGTAATTGTCTCTATATTGGTTTACGCTCTGCCTTTGTGGGAAAGAACGAGGGTGAGAATGCATTTTAAGACAGAAACTAATTACAAATGGCATTTCCGCCCAACATGTATACAGTAATTATCTGACAGAGAAAACACTTTCAAAGGATTCAGAGGTCTAAAACTGGGACTGGAAACGCCAGGATAAAGAGAGATGCTTGGGTGAAACAGATTCATGTTTATAATTACAGCTTTTAATGCATTTAGTGCATTTTTAAAAAAATATATATTCACTGGAATTTTCTACATTAATTAAATAAATCTCAATTATTAAATTGTTAAAGTTTCATGAATTCAATTTATTAGACATGCTTTTTGATTATTAAAATTTAATGAAACAATTCTGACAGAATCCATAAAAAAGAAAAAAGAAAACACAGAATTTAGGAAAAATAAAACAGAATTTGGGAAAAATGAAAATAAAGCAGGTTTCACAGTACCCTAAACATGTAGTTTTTGTTAGTTTTTGATAACTAAAATTTTAATGTAATGATTAAAGTATAACGTTTTATAAATTGCTAAATTGCATAAGTTTCATGAACTCAATTAATGAATGAATTAAATTTTTGATAACTAAAATGAAATTTAACCATTAAAACAGAACTGCAGATAAATTAAAATGGAATAAAAAGAATTTGAAAAAATAAAAAAACAACTTAATAGGGCCATAAAAATTAAATTTTTGTTATTTTCTTTTGTTATTTTGGTATTTTTGTTAGGATTTCATTAAACGAGACATGCTTTGTGATAACTAAAATTTTATCTAACGATTAAATTGCAATTAAAATGAAAAATTAGGAAAAAAAAGAAACATTTGAGAAAATGTGTTGGGAAAAAAATACAATGGAATTTGGAGGAAAAAAAACATTTCATAGGGCCATAAAAATATATTTTTTTGTTAAACGTTTAATAATATAAAATGAAAAATTTAAACCGAAATTAAAATGGGAAAAAACCTTGGTGTGAGTTTTGTCTTACCGAAGTCACTGTCGGACGAGTCGGGTCCGTCTCCTCTGGTCCTGCAGGCCCGCGGCCCGGCGTCCAGCTGACAGGCCTTCGCTATGGACGTCACCAGATACTCGTCCTCAGTGTTCCTCCAGCCCCACCAGCTGATCTCCGGCTGACTGCAGCGGGCGATGACCGCCCCGTTACGCTGGTGCCTGAGGGACACACGCCACAGATCATCAGTCACTGTCAGCTGTGCAGGAGGACAGGAGACACACGAGCTGCTTCTCTCACCTGTACACCACCACAGGAATCCTCTTCCAGGACCTGAAGGAGGCCACGCTCTCCAGCTCCTTATCTGTGATCCAGACAGGCACCAGCAGCTTTTGTGGGTAACTCGAACACAACCTAGAGCGAGAAGAGTCAGACGCTGAAACTCACAGACCTAAATACAACAAGCTTGAAGTAGAATTTATTTATGAATTAATATTATTATTTAACACCATATCAGAGGCAAGACATTTTCATGGCAAAACATACTAGGAATAACATATACCATAATACCAATAAACCTTACATAAACAATAATACCAATAAACCAATAAATTAAAGGCAGAAAATGAACAATATTCTAACAACAAATATATTAAGAAATACAGCAATTATGTACGCTGCTTCATTTTGATATTGGATGAAAAATATAGAAATTTCTCAGAAGAAATCTTTTTAAAATATGCATTTATATTCAATAAATAAATAGAATATTAATATATAAATATTAATATCAATATCTAAATATTTATTGAACACCATATTAGCAGCAAAGTCTCTTTTCATGGCAAACGGAATAGCAAATATCAATATAATCATAATAAACAATTTACTTTATTGAAGTTTTATATGTAATCATTTAAAAAATACAGTAATTATATAAGCTACCTCAGTTTTATAGTCGAATTAAAAATATATTGTCTCAGAAATATTTTTAAAACTGTCATTTAATACAATTTTTAAATAAAACCATAGCATGATATAAAAGCAATCACATATGCAAATAAAACTGACTTGCTTGCTGTGTATTAATGCATTACCAAGTTAAATTAAAACAATGTCATGTAGCTTTAAAATATATTTAAATAAATACTGCTTAGGTTTCTAATTGTTCAAGTGAGTCATTTTCTCCATTTCTTGTCATTATTATTGTTTCAATAATATTAACATCATATAAGCCAAACGTACAAATCCCATATTTTGAGACGATTCTGATTCTTGTCCCATTGGTTTATATTCACTAACACAAACCAACAGACTTAAAATCTTCAGATCGTTAAACTGGCACACAAGAAAGCATCCGAACATCAAAAAGAACAAAGAGAGTCGTTTTCTCGTCTCGTTCTGATGTTCAGATCAATCACATCTCTGTCTCACCCTCAAACGACAAACTCAGTCCAATTATATGCTGACGTCCTCCATGAGCCTCGATGACACACACACTCGAGTCTGTCTGATGTGACTCATGTGGCACAGCAGGTTCTGGCTCGATTTAATTATCCATCTCTACAGCACGTCTCACAACACACTGCTGCATTAGTGTTACTAACTCAACGCTCTGCACACAAATTTAATGAATTTTTGCTATATCATGACCCATACCTACAGCAAAGTTAAGTCAAATGTATTTATTTAGCACTCAAAGCAGCTTCACAGCAATAAACAAGAAAACAAATTGCAAAATGAAACAATTATTCAGCTGTGAAGCAGCTCTGCGTAAGCATGACTAATCAAATTTAAGTTTGGACTTTACCAATGATTATTAAAACATGATAACAGAGATAAAACGATTATTGTGCCACATTCTGGTCCTTGATTACTTTATTCAATTTCTATAGCAGGCTATTAGTTGAATATTATACTGCTAAATTGACTTGTATGAAAAAATTTAAAAAGTGACGTGATGTGTCCTTTTGTCTGTTTTATTTGTCTTCTTGTTTGTCATTTTGTTTTTTGAATTTATTGTATTACTTACTGTTTACTAGTCTTCAATTATTGCTCGAGGTTTTATTTTTACTTCACTGGTATCTAAAACCTTATTTTCAGTAAAATGAAGAGACCACTTGAAAATTGACTAGGTATGGGTTTGAGTGAAATGTTAATATTTATTTTATTCTATAGACGGTTTCAACAGCAACAACATAAACAAACGTTACGGTGCATGCATGCTTTTGTGGCCCTAACTTAACTTCCGGTAGACTAACAAATAGAATCAATAACAACAGCCAAGTCCCTATAGAGTAGATTATTTTTTGATAACAAGTAAAATACGTTTGCTGCGTAAATCAGACAGGTTTATTGAAAGTGCAAATTCATTCTCTGCCAGCAGGAGGTGCTTTAAAGCAGGAGAAATAGCGGTTTCCCCGGTAATGGCTGTACACAAAGCAGCGCTGAGCTTACAACGCTGCATTATCAGGCATATAACATGCAAGATGAAATGAAAGTGACACTGAAAAAAATTTTCCTTCAGAAATACAGTGATATAAAAACACCCGTGCCTCGTTTTGATTTTTAAACGTGCAGTACGTGCTCATGTTTGTTCAACGAAGCTTTTTGGAAAATCGGTCAGTTTCGATATGGTGGCGGGTCACCACAAATAAATAAATGCATGGGAAACACATCCCACAGTACAACCACCTGAGCCCAACTTCATTACTCATCACTTGAACTTTAACTGCATTTGTAGCCAGCGTCACTAGCCAGACCAATAAACAAACAGACAGGAAGTTAACTCGGGGCCAGGCGTGTGCGCCCGATGAAACCGTCTATAAAGGTCTGATAACATTTCTTCCAAATTTAAAATAAAAATATTGTCATTTAGAGCATTTTTTTTTTTGGTCAGTTGGACAAAATAAGATTTGTTGTGATTGAAAATATTGATGTCTAAACTCTTCTAAAGTTAAAACATTGGTATTGTGTTATCTAAAAATGAACAAAAACATGTCTGAAAACATGCCATCTTTTTTGTTATTTTCGATCAACAATTTTATTTAAAATTTGGAGGAAATGTCATCAGTAGTTTATGGAATAAAACAAAAATGACGTTTTACTCAAACACATAACTCTAAACCATACGTTCAGAGAAACTGAGAATTTTCAACTTTTTTTTTATTATTATTTTGTTTTAAATAAAAGAAACAATTAAATCGTCATAATCAAGCAGCCCTAGACAACAGTGTCATTATTCAGCTTAATTTAGTTCAATGTTAATTCAATTTACCTCAACTACAGAATCAATGTTGCAAAGTTCATCAATAGTAAGTAAAATAGTGTAGTAAAAGAAATATTGAGTTTTGGCTCCTGAGTTGCTGTTCACCAGGTTTCAGTATATTAGTGAAATCAATTTAAGCCGGTTACCATCCATCCATCATCACACTTTAATCTTACTTGTAGTTGTTGTTGATATCAGACACTCTCCAGGCGTTCTGCATGTCGAAGCCCATCCGCTTCACCTCCACCTCCATCCTGTGCCGCACGTGATCACCTGAGAGACACAAACACGCATTTGATAAGCTCTAAATTCTCAGTAAAATCAAAAATTTGCTGTTAAACCTGTTGCACTCAAACTACTCCCTGCCTTCTGTCGTCTGATTGATAGTTTTTATCCAGTAAAAGGTTTTTTTACTGGATTAGTGTAATTGTACAAACATCCAGCTTCTGCTGGTGTTTCAAGTGTCTTTCTGCTGTCAAATCATTACTGATTATTCTCAAGTGAATTAATAACTGTAGTAATATTTCCAGATGAACACTTACTGGACTGAAGCGGCTCAGCTTCACTTGATTCTCCATCAATCATTTTTTAGAAAAATCAGTGTGTCTTAAATCTGATCATTGGGATCTTTTCAAAAATGTTTGTTTCTAGAAGCTTTACTTTCACTGAATGATCCTCCCAAGCCTCCAAAACATCTCACATCTTTTGAGGAGTGTTTATTTCTTCATCTCTCAATCATCATTGGACTGCATTACATTATATGTTTGGATCATTTACATCTCATCTTACGAAGCGATATTATTGGAGAAATAGAGTGACCAATAGATCATTTTATGTAAGTATCTGCTGTATTGTCAGAAAGATCTCATTGATTTACATTACAAGCATCAGAATTATCACTTTCCATCTATATAAATATCAGCATCTGCACCAAATTGCATATTTTCCCTCAGTTTGAGTCTCTGAATAAAATTGAACTGTTTTTTCCTCCATATTCTTACTGTATCCGACTATATGAGCCATGAAAGCCCTCTTTCACGTGTGTGTGTGTGTGTACCTGGTCTGCAGAGGTGCAGGTGCTGGTCTTCATCATCAGTGTTTCCTCCTAAACACCAGGCGTGATACGCCAGAGCGAACAGCTCCTCCAGACGGGCCGGATGCGCTATGGCTCTGTTCAAGCGCTTCAGCCACTCCTCACACTGCTTGAACGTCGAGAAATGACACCTGATGCGGAAAACATTGACATTCATGCATTTAGCAGATGCCAGAAAACTACAGCGGATTCAGCAAAAGCCACAGAAACACGTGAAGCACTATAAAAACTGAGAAAGACAATTATAATTTACAGTAAGTGATCATAGGTAATGCATTACCTAAAGTTAACAAGTTAAATGTAACAGCAAGAACAAGCATCTTCGTGCATTAATTAAAGAAGGTATTATCAATCTCAATTATTAATCTCAAAAACTCTCAAAAGTTAAATTAAAAATGACTAAATAAAATGCATTCATTTTATCTTCTAAAAAGTTTGAATATAAAATATAAAAATAATAGGTATAATAAAATTAAATTCCCAATTTCATCACAAGGATATATTTTAAGAGGATACAGTTTTTAATCAGTGAGTTTGAGATGATAAAAATGATAATGTTAAGAAAAACATATAACATATTATCTACTAATAATTATTTAACAAATAACTAGTAATTAAAACATAGTATACATTACATATACACATTAAAAGTTTCATATTAATTAAAGTAGGTATTGTTAATCTCAACCTCAGCATTCTTGAGATTATGAAATAGTTAAAATTGAACTGAGTAAAATTGATTCATAAAATTTACCGAAAAGTTAAAATATTAATTAAAATACCAAAATAAAAGGAATAATGATCTAAAAGTAATTAAAAGGTATTTTACATAATATTTACTGACAATGTA
>JAFVLL020033289.1:6050-44445 GCA_021397915.2 Tor tambroides | reverse complement strand
GTGTTGCACACCAGAACCGGGTCGTACAGCTGCTGGTCTGGGATGGGCAGCTTCAGGTGACAGCAGTCCTTACAAAACACGTTCCCACAGTTCCTGCGGGAAATCAGGACGGAAGATCTATCACATGTTCAGTCAAATATAAACTATCCATCCAATATCTGAATACAATTAACCAACAAACTAATCCATCACTATCAGCACTGCAAGTAGTTTCACTGTCAACTAGAAGTATCTCGCAAATCATTTTAACTGAAAACTGAATATTCAAAAAAAAAAAAAAAAACTAGAACTACTGAAAAAAACGATTGAAAAATGTAAACCAATGATGCATTTCTAAGTTTCAGTTGAAGTATTAAATATTAAAACAATACAAATTTTAATTAAAAATAAAGCTAAATAGAATGAGTAATAAAATAAAAATGACAAAAAATTAAAATATAAAAATAAAAAAAGTTAAAAAAAACTAATAATGATGAATTTACTACTAATGAATAGAAGAAAAATTTGAAATATTGCCTAAAATTGATATAAAAGTTAACTAAAGCTTAGAAATATAAAAAAAACTAATGAAAATGACAAAAGCACAAAAAATTACTAAAATTCCAAAAAAAAAAAAAAAATTATAATATATATATATATATATATATATATATATATATATATATTAGTGCTGTCACACGATTAATCGCATTCAAAATAAATTTTTTGTTTACATGTGTGTACTGTGTATATTTATTATGTATATATAAATACAAACACATGCATGTGTATATTTAAGAAAAATGTTATGTTTTTATATTAAATATATTTATATATATTATAAAATATAAGAATATAAATATATAAATGTATATACATGTAAATATTTTCAAAATATAAGCTGTATGTGTGTGTCTTTATATATACATAATAAATATACACAGTACACATACATATATTATGTAAACAAACTTTTATTTTGAATGCGATTACTCGCGATTAATCGTTTGACAGCACTAATATATATATATATATACAAGCTCATTTTAAATATTGCTGTAGTGGCATTTTAGTAAATCAACAAACCAATCACAGTCTATAAATCAAACATTCAATCAATAAACCAACAAACTAATCAGTTACATGCACTGCAAATAGCATTATTTTTAACTAAAAACTCATCATTTTCAGTTATTGAAATGAAGCCAAAAAAATAAACCTGTATTCAAATTATTAGAAGTAGAAATGTTGCTCTGGCAAATGGCCAAAACTAAACTGAAAATAAAGCAAAATAGAAACATTAAAAAACTGTTAAAATTACAGCAATTTTAAAAATGACTACTACCTAAAATAAAATACTAAATTATAATACTATAATAGTATATAAATAACACTAAATTAACACTGGCTATAAATCAAATATTCTAGAAATCAGCCAAATCAATCACATATTAAACTAGAAATCCAATATACAAACAACCGTTACTATTTCAATCAAATATTTTATCAATACAGTTTAAAAATCAATCACATATTTCAGTTTTTTTTTCAATTGATGTTTGTTGAAATCATGTCTGAATTGCCACTGACAAAATATACAGTAAAATCCAATATATAACCACCAAAAACTAGACACTTTGATCTTAAAAACACTGATTACAATTAGATATTTTAATTATCTGTAATAAATCAACTGATGTGAATTCAGTATATTTACTAAACATTTAACGTTATTTAAAATCTCAGAGGGAAAAAGTCACGGGAATCCCTGAAAAGTCTGAAAATGGAGTGATATTTAACCGATCTGCTCCTATTTCTCAGGAATCAGACTGGGCCGCACCTGCAGTGATGGCGTCTCTTGGCAATCCAGAACTCACAGTCGCAGTTGAAGCAGTGAGAGGCCATGTGATCCGGCACCCATCTGGTGACCTGTGTGTCCAGAAACAAACTGGTTAAACTCTCTAACCATCAGCAGCTGTACTGCGCAGCATCAGAGAGAGCGAGAGAGAGCGAGGACGACTGACCTCTGTGTCCTTCCTCTCCACACGGTCCCAGCTGCCCTCGCTGAAGCGGTCCTCGCTGTGATTGGACAGAGAGTCCTCCTCGTCACTGCCGTCAGACTCCCGCAGACACGTCTGGAGGAGCGAGAGAGACGTCAGTGGAGTCACAGACACAACAATGGAAACACAAATGCATCTCAAAGGACCAACGACACAGCTGTCAATCAAATACTGCACTGAAACAAGAGTTTAAACTGTGTTTTTGCTTTAAGCTCGCCAAAATAATGCACATTCTGCCCAAAACATCACTTCTGTGTTGCAATTCAAAAAGTAAATGATTCAGCACAGATTCCACCTGTAATAAAATCACAAGCATCACAGGACACCGGTGATTTTATATGCAACGAGGGAATTTTTCAAATCAAAATTAAGATATTTTAAGACCTTTATGACTTGCAGAAATAAAATGCACACTATCATCTCAAAATCAGATTCTTTCACTTAATTAAAAAAATAAAATGTTTTAGTTAAAAAGTTTGGAATAATTAAGATTTTGTAATGTTTTTGAAAGAAGCCTCTCGATTTCAAATGCTGAATTTATGATATACTATCAAAAAATATTGTACAAACATTCATATTATTAAATATTATTGCAATTTAAAAGAACTGTTTTCTATTTGAATAATGTAATTTATGCCTATGATGGCAAAGCTATTAATTATATTTTAAAATATATTTAAATAGAAATAAATTATAATAATACTTTACAATATGGATGTTTTTACTGTATTTATTTATTTATTTATTTTTTTAAATAAATGCAGCCTCGGTGACCAGAAGTGACTTTTTAAAAATTTTATTATTCCAAAAAATAAATAAATTAAATAAATATTCTTATTTTTGGATGACCTTTTTAAAATGTTTTTGAAACTTATCTCATATCTCTCTCTCTCTCTCTCTATATATATATATATATATAGATAGACAGATAGATATACATTTTTTTTTTCTTATTTTTGGATTACATTTGACTTTTTAAAACAAATTTTCATATATATCAAAAATTAATTTTTTTGAATAAACATTAAAAATATTGACTAATATTGACTAAACATTAAAAATATTAAATTATTAAGCCTTCTGAAGTCTAATAATCACAGTAGGCCGTATCATGGTTCTGTTACACCATTCAAGATATTTAAGGCTTTAAGTCCATAAATTCTATTAAACTGAATGCTGGATTTTTTAAGGACCCACAGTGAGCATGCTAAATGTACTGGGAACATAGACTCACGATATCATCCTCGTAGTCGACGTCGGGTTCGGAGGGCGGTGTGCAGAACTGCTTGCTCTCCAGTTTGAGCTGCAGCTGTCGAACCTGCCGCCTCAGCACCTCCACCTCCTGTTTGTAACTGGCCTCGATCTGGCGCAGCCGCTGCTGTACCGCATCCACCGCCACCGGCAGGCCGTCGTCGTCCAGGTACGCCGGAGCCGGAGAGCCGCTGGAGGACGGTGAGGAATGGGACGGGAGCAGCTGCCGGAGGGACGGTCCCATTGCTAGCGAAGACGCCGCTGAGGAACAAAGCGCGGCGTAGCTGGAGTTCCTCACCGCAGAGAACCAGCCCGACTGGATGGGGCTTCCAGGAGCGCGCAGGGGGTCTCGACGGCAACACGGCCCGCCGTTAGCGCTTCCAGCTTGGGCGCGGAGGAGCTTGTTCGCCAGGCGGCGGCCGTGATAGCTGCCGTGTTGGATGGCGCCGCCGCAGGCCGACTGGACCAGGCCTTGGACGCTGTCCCATTGGGAACCTAGTAGCGAGAGCTCCGTTAGCTGGCTTTGGGAAATCAAACGGCGCGCTGCTTTGGCGTAGTCGCCGGGTGGCGGTCGTTCTCTGGCGGGAACCAGTTCGCCGTTTCGTATCGGCGTTTCGAACGGGACGTCGGTGGCTTTCCTAGAAGGAGGGATTGCGCTTTGCTCCGTTAGCGTCTCCACTGACGCCTCCATTGGCGCAATGGCTTCAGAGTTCGCAGATCCGCTAGCGTTTTCTACGTGTGCGAAGCCGTTACAAAGAGGAGGTGGATTTGTGTTTTCTGCAGTCCTGATTTCCTGTGGTGAGCTAATTGGGACTTGAGGCGGAGCATGGTTTGTGACTAGAAGGGGCGGGGCTTGATCTAATGCTAAGGGGTGGGGCAAAGATGGAAGGGGCTGGGTTGTCAAACAAGGCTCCGCCCCTAAATCATCCTCAGGAGATATTGAAGAGCTGGTATCCTCACACGCCGGCTCAGCGGCGATCGATCCAGCGACAGGCGGGTCCTCGGACGAAGCGGCGCTCTGGAGGGCCGCGGGTTGGTTGGACTCCAGCGCCGGACGGCCCTCCTGGCAGTGCTTGTTCAGGTTGGGGTCACTCGAGGTGCGGGTGAGCGTCACGCCGTTCTCACAAGCAGACACCAAGTTGTCCATCGAGCGTGTTTTGGGGAGCCTGAGTGAATGGAAAAACAGTGTTTACAGTGTGCTTCAGTTCACCACAAGAGGGCAGAAGCTGAACACAACATCTCAGTACAGCACCTCATCATCCTCAATAAAGGGAAGATGGTTAGACCTTTATACATATAAGTATACAAGTGTTTATAAAAAAGTTTGGTAACACTTTATTTTAGGGTCTCTTAACTAGTTGCTTATTAGCATGCATATTACTAGAATATTAGCCATTTATTAGTACTAATTAAGCACATATTAATGCCTTACTTTACATGACCTTATTCTACATCCCTAATCCTACCCAACACCTAAACTTAACAACTACCTTACTAACTATTAATAAGCAGAAAATTAGGAATTTATTGAGGGAAAAGTCGCAGTTAATAGTGAATAAGTGTTCCCTATTCTAAAGTGTTACCAAAAGTTTTAATTCAAGTAATTTAAATAAGTTTTATTGTTGTCTTGTAAAGCATACTTACAGATAAATATATTTTACAAAAAATGCAAGTAAAGCAAATGTCATGTTTATTAAAAAAAAAGAAAAAAAAAAAAAAAAAAAAAAAAGAGGTAACTTTTTAATAAAAATGCTGACACTTAAAAAAAAAAAAAAAACATTGAAAATATCACCAGGGCAAGTAAGGCAAAATGAACGTTTTATAAAAATCAAATATTATTTAATGTTTTATATAAATTATTAAATGCTTTATAAAAACTACTTTGCTTTTTGTTTAATACAAAATACTGAAAACTTAAATTGTTTGCCAGGGCAAGTAAAGCCAATTTAATTATTATAAAAACAATAAAAATGAATGTTTTATAGAAATTATTTTATGCTTTATAAAAATATTTTGTGTTTGTTTAATAAATACTGACACTTAATATTTTGCTAAAAACACTAAAAGTGTCACGAGGGCAAGAAATGCAAACTGAATGTTTTATAGAAATAAAACTATTTATATAAATTATTTAATGCTTTATAAAAATACTTTGTTGAATAAAAATTCTGACAGTTAAGAAATATTTTTATTAAAAAAATGAAACTGTCACCAGGCCAATAAAGCAAAATGATTTTTTTCTAAAAATTAAAAAATTTCTTTAATGTTTTATAAAAAATATTTAATGCTTTAGAACAACACTGCTTTTTGTTTAATAAATATACTGTCTGACACTTAATATTTTTCTCTCTCTCTCTCTCTCTCTATATATATATATATATATATATATATATATATACTGGATCAGTAGGAAAAAAATTCCTGCATTCTGTAATTTACTAGCAGCAAGTGAGCTGGAATCTGATTGTAGAGAAGGAAATGCATCAGGATATTACTTTCGGGAAAGTTGTTTGGAATGTGGCCAAATAAAGTTTTAGTGAAGCAATATGTGAGCAAATGTAATTGTGCAGCATTTTTAGCACTGTAATGAAATGAATGGTCACCTGTCGAGGGAGCGAGAGCTGAACTCCTCTCCTCCGGCCGAAGGGCTCAGGTAGATCTCCATGGCATCTTCAGCCGCGGTGCACGGCGAGGACGTCGGCAGATACACGGCCGTCCACAACTGCAGAGCCCGCGTGTGACAGACCGGCTGCAAAACCTGCGGACATCACCACAACAACAACTCAACATCTGCACAAACAACGCTGCATTAAACCAGAGAAATGAGGGGGAAAAAATGTGAATTTCTTATAAACAGGGTTCTCACAGTCATGGAAAACCTTCAAATATCTGTGATTTTTAAAACAGTGATTTCCAATCTGTAAAAGGCAAAGAAATGAACAAAATCTTAAAAAGTTATGGAAATTTCTCTGGTAAATATCCGTTTTTGTTAATTGCCTAAAATTGCTTTTTTAGAAAAACAAAAATGTTAATTGAGTCTCTTGTTGAAAGCTTATAATTACTCAAAAAGTGCATGAATCTTGTTTAAAGTATTTATGTGTTTGTGTTTAGACATGACACTAATCAATGTCTTAAAATAAATGTAGCATATGTATCATATAGTTCATTAAAACCATTAAAAAAACATTTCCATTACTTGACATAAAAACCTAAAATTTTATTTTATTTCAGCTAGTTGCCAAAGCAAGATTTATCATTTTTGATTAGTTTAACTTTATGTACAAAAATAACTAAAAAATGGAAATAAAAATTAAAAACTATATAGACATAAAAAAATAACACTGCATTTACTGGGCATTACATAAATAAAGCACAGCAAACGAGAAAGTTTAATGTGTCTTTTAAACAGGGTTCTAACAATCACAGAAAACCTTTAAATATCAGGGAATTTTAAAATAGCAATTTCCAATCTGGACAAGACAGAGATAGTAATAAAATCTTAAAAAGATATGGAAATTTCTACAGTAAACATAAATAGTATTTGTTCAGCTCTAAAACACCTAATTGACTAAAACCCCTTTTTTAGAGTCTGCAGTTGGAAGCACTTAATTATTAGGATGTGAATGCAGCATAAATCCTCTCTGAACCAATCCAAAGGCGTGCGTTATAGTGTTTTATGTGTGTTTGTGTTTGGAGGTGTGCTGACCATATCATGGCAGGGGATGTAGAGGAAGTTCTGGAAGTTCTTGTTGCCGTTGCGCAGGAGCGACCAGACGGAGCAGGTGCGTTTATAGACGTTACGGGCCTCGCGCTCTTTCGCGTTATTGCACAGGAAGGTGCCGTACAGGCAGGAGTACGTGTGCTGAACCAGCTTCACCTGGAAATACAACACAAAAACTGAGTTAATCAGTGTAAAACTGAACAACAACATCATCTGGATCAGACCTACAGCTCATATAAACTGAGGATTTGTCCTTCCTGCATAATCCTGTGAATCAGGCATCAGACTTGTGAGTAAATTATAAATGAATGAAAAGGACAATTAAATGTTAAGGTGCAAGTTAAAATTATATCAAAAAGGAAGTATAACTCAATTTCTTAGGCTTATTTGTTTATAAACCAACGTTTCAGCCATCAGGCTTTCTTATGGTTTGTCATCACAACGGAAAACAGACATATATAAGGTCAACGACAAAAAAAATTAGGCAATAAACATGTCAGTTTTTCTAAAAACATTCACATACATTTTAAATTAGAAGTAGTACTGATATTATTCAAGTAAAGCAAACCTAATGATTATTAAAATTATTTAATGCTTTATAAAAATACTTTTTTTTTTTTTGTTTGATAAAAATGCGGACAAATATTTAGCAAAAAAGAGCATTATTTAATCATTTATTTAAAAATATTTAATGCTTTATAAAAACATTTTGCTTTTTGTTTAATAAAAATACTAACGCCTATAATATTTTGCTAAAAATAAAATTTGAAAATGTCTTCAGGGCAAGTAATGCAAACTTAGTTTTATAAAATCAATATATTTCATGTTTTATAAAAATTAATGCTTTAAAAATACTTTTTGTAAACTATGTTTTTTGTTTAATAAAAATACTGACACCTGAAAATATTTTGCTAAAAAACAAAAACTGAAAAACTTTTTGTTTATACTATATATAACTTATAACTCAAATTCTTTGGCTTATTTGTTTATTAAACTACAGTTCTGAAACAAAAGTAATAATCCAATCAACATGTCAGATTTTTCATTTGCTGAAAACACTGAAATACATTTTAAAAAAGAAAGATGGTCATTATTCAGCACAAAAAGAGGATTTAAATGACTTTTTTTTTTTTGTTCCAACATTCATAAAAACCACTGAATAATAATTAACAAAATCATAATATACAAGCTATTATAAAAAGTAAAGCGTTTACTTTTTAATACCTAAATCTTAAGCATTATATTGACAGATATAAATGAAAGCAAAGGCTGCGCACCAGAAAGGCCTCGTTGAACTCGAAGAGGCAGGGGAACTGCTTGAGGAGCTGATGAACGCAGTCCAGCCACTGCAGGAACACCGGACACTGCTCACTCACATCCTCTCCGTTCTCCTGATGACCGCAGCGGTCCGCAAACTTATGACCGTAATCCAGCCACTCCGTCTCCACCAGCACCTGAAAACCCTGCCCAGACCCACAGACCGTCAGAGACACGAGGCGTCGGATGTGAACTAGCTCCGACGGGCAAACGCAAGGCACTCATTTAACATTTCTAAAGACAAATTTACACAGCAAAGCTGCTGGCACTTAGATGAATTTACATTTACACCTGCATAAATAAACTGCCTTTGATACTAGGGAAGAGTGTTGCTGTAGTATCATTAAGACACTACTATACATGTCTGTATAGTATTTATTAATTTTTATTTATTAGTTTTAGTGTTTATGTCAGTACTTTTAAGTGTTGCCCTGCCAACAAATTATATATAAATAGAAATATTTCATTTAACATTAATAATTCTATTGTGTTTTTGTCTTTAAAACATGTCTGTAAAATACTTAATTTTTATTTATTTACTTATCTAAGACTATATAAATATTTTATTTCATGTAACATTAGCCTTTTTTTAAACAAACTGTCTGTAAAGTACTAGTTTTAGTTTATTTAGCCTGTTATTTTAGTATTTCGTCTAAAACTAAATGAAAATGAAAAATTTTGCCGACAACTAGATATTTAAACATTTTTATATTTATTATTTTTTAAATAATTTTAATAGATATTTAAATATTAATAAATAGTTTAATTAATTATATAGTGAAATACATATAATATTCAAACATATATAATATATACATATAAAATAAAGATAAATATTTTATTTTAGTTATTTAATTTCCAGTAACCAAAATGTGTTTATGGTTTTAGTTTGTATTAACGATAATTACCCTTACTGATGTGGGTCAGAGTGGGCATTATTTAGTCTGGCTTTAATGCAGCATTACATATTTACGCTGAATTTTAAGCAGGCGTAGAGCAGCTTTGACTCAGATGTGTAAAGACAACTTTGAACTGACTGAATTGAAATGACATTTAACTAAATTAATCTGAATAATGACACTGTCTGCTTTGAAACAATCTGTATTGAGTAAAGTACCGTATAAATAACTGTGACTTGACTTATTAAACATGCATTTAATATGAATCTCTTTGCTGGCAAGCCCACAGACTGCATTTGGCAGATGCTTTTATCTTAGCATTCAAGGTGCACGTTTAAGTTCATGTATTCCCTGTGAATCCAACCCTTGAGCAAACTAATTCACACGGAGCCGTATGTGGTGGTGGTTCTTCGTGTGTACCTCTATGGTCCTGTAGAAGGGATCCAGAAGGATCTTTGCGAGGGCCACGATCTGCGGCGTGCGGTCCCAGCCGTCTGAGCAGTGCACCAGCACCGGCCGTCCCTCCCGCTCCACCGCAGAGCACACCAGAGTGGCGGCTTTCATCATGACGGACAGGTGCTGCAGCCAACGGGTGCTTTCCAGAGCCGAGAGCCAGCTGGAGAGAGCAGACGCACGACTCGGGTTACAAACGCCTGAACGCAACACCATAGAGACTGCATGTGGAGGAGAGCTGAAAATAACCGCAGATCTTCGATCTGGATCACCAAGCAGAATACAAGTGTGCGTTTGCTGGAAAATCAGGAAACACTTTACCTGAAGCCTTATCTATATGACGCATTCTAAAAGTAATTTAATGCATTAATTATGCATTGCACCTTATAATGCATTGTATGATCACATTAATAACTGTAACCACAGTTACAAGACACATCTTGCAATGCATTAACACAAACAACCGATTTCAGATGTAACAAGGAATCTGCAATTACAATGCATTTTCACTTTGGTTACACTTATTTATGAAAATATATACAATGCATTGCAATGTGCATCATGAATAACTTTTTATACATTAATACATTATACATAAAGGCCTCAAGCAACATGTTAAAAATAAAAACACATTGACTTGTAATGTCTACTCAATGATTGACTCATTATATTTGTAATATCTTTGAATTCTCTTCAAAGGCTTTTCTCAGCAAATTTCGATGTGAGATTAATTGTGCAAAAAAATCTGCTAGTTGCGCTTCAGATGAAGTAGCAAAATTGAATCCGAATCAAACCAGAGTCCACTGGAAACAATGGCCTCGTTTACACTGCAGGTCTTGATGCTCAATTCCGATTTGTTGCCTATATCCGATTTTTGTGGCTGTCAGTTTACACGCTCTTTCAGTTGTGAGCCATATCCGATTCATGTGTTTACACTTGCCATACCATCTGAAACATCCCGCAAGCGTTGTTGTCATTTAGCGCCTCCACACGTGCTTCCTCCCGAGAATAATGTGACCTGTGCTGACAAAACGAGTCCAGCAAATTTGACAAATGAGTTATTTTTATTTTCACATCCTCCATTAAAAGACCTTCAAAATGATGTATGATTTTTTGGAATCGGACAAAAAATGACTGCTACACCCGTTTAAAGTCGATATAGAGTCAGCAAGGTTATGAGATTATGAGAAAGATTCAAGTTTTCCTCCAGTTCTTTTCTTATTAATAATTGCAATATAGCTGTTTTTATTTTATCTTTCCTATTATAAATAAGAACAGATGCAAAAAACAAAAACACAGTATAGGAACAAATAGCCTAGACAAAAACAAATAATGCATTACCTTTATCATTTTACATCCAAACAAAAGCATTCATACAGCCTACGAAAAACAAATGATCAAATGTAAAAATCACTTCAGTGTGTTCATTACAAATAAATTGATTATTAAAACTACAAAAGCAGTTAAATGAAGTGCTATGAGTGATTCCAGCTCTTTTCTTTTATTGATAGATAACATTGAGACAGAAGGCCTACTGTAATGCACGAATCATATAAAGTTACACATCAGATGTTTTTCTCCATCAGTCCCCCAAGCGTTCACTGAAGACAGATCAGATTATGTTTGAGGGAATACTGAAATACTGTAATTCTGTGTATTTATCGGGATCGTGCACCGTTATGCGCGAGAAGCGAGCGGAGAAAAGGTAATCCTCTCAGAAAATATACAATTAAAGATACTTTTAGATGTTTAATTACTATTTGGAGCATTGGGATCGCTAAACGAGGGCTTAATGAACTAATTTTTGTGAAATCCTCAAATTCGACTAAAATCGACATTTTTCACTTTATTTTTTATTTATTTGTTTTTTTTGCCTGCAGCTCAAAATAGCCCATACGCATTTACACTCATTTTACCAGCATGGGTCCCATATGATGCCATTAAACCGCGGAGAAGTACCAAATTGTCAAAGTTTTAATGACGTACAGAACGCGATGCCTCAGAAAATCCGCTCTGCCAGTTTACATGACAGTCGCATTGGCACATATCCGATTTATATCCCATTTATTTCCACATATGAATGAGGCCTGAATCCGACCTCGCTATATCCAAATGCATGCGTTTTTTTCCTGTTTACACTGTCAGAACAGATCCGATCTGTGTCACATGGGCAAAAAAAAAATCAGAATTGGGTCTCATTTAACTGACAGTGTAAACGGGGTCAACGTCTCATTTAGACCCATTTCAACAAATTGATTGAGATCTATTGATATTGGCTATTTTAGGAGCTAATAAATATAGTATATAAATAATATTTTTATTTTTAATATAAATACTTAATATTAAAATATTATATTATTATATTATATGTTTATATCCATTCATATATATATATATATATATATATATATATATATATAGGGGCAAAAAATTACAATATCAATACATCAATATCAAGAGCACTAATCAACAATGTTTCAAATAAATAAATAAAATTAATAAATATATATATATATATATATATATATATATATAAACATTTATGAATTGTTTTTATGTCAGAAGGGAGAATGTATGGAGATTCACTTACTTGCCAGGATCCGGGATCTGACTGCAAACGGCTCTGAGCGACTGAAAGCTGTTTCTGATGGAGTGGATATTGGCCATGCCCATAAACATCACCTCACAGTTGGGATAGTACTCTACAAACACAAATAAAGCAGACAGAAACCTGCCTTCAGCCAACAAACAAAAAAAAACAATAATGTCCAACGACATCCAGAGATTGAGTACACGAGTTCAGGAGCGCTGACCTTCACACTCGCAGCCTCCTCCTTTGGCACGATTCGCCACGGCGGCGGTGTAAGATCGGGCATCCAGAATCAGTAATTTCTGAGCTGCACCGCTGGCATCAGGAGCGGGACAACCCGTCAGAGACGAGTCTGAGGAAAACAGAGAGAGGGTGTGATTAGAAAAGAACACTAACATACTGCATAGAGTAGAAGTGATGCATACTACATACTGCACAGCAGGGTCGAAAATTAATGGTGGATTGGTGTCATCAAAATGAACAAAAATGCCCCCAAATTTATGATAAAGGTGCAAGAAAAGGGGCATTCCATCACTTGCTCATCAATGGATGCTCTGCAGTGAATGGGTGCCGTCAGAATGAGAGTCCAAACAGCTGATAAAAACATCACAATAATCCACAAGTAATCCACACCACTCCAGTCCAACAGTTAACATCTTGAGAAGACAAAAGCTGAAACAAATCCATCATGATGTTTTTAACTTCAAACCATTGCTTCCAGGTAAAATGCGAGTCCATAATCCATAGTAACGCTTCCTTCAGTGAAACGGTTTGATGTTACAATTGTCTTAATGATGGATTTGTTTCTATTATTTTCTCAAGATGTTAACTGATGGACCGGAGTGGTGTGGATTACTTGTGGATTATTGTGATGTTTTTATCAGCTGTTTGGACTCTCATTCTGACGGCACCCATTCACTGCAGAGGATCCATTGCTGAGCAAGTGATGCAATGCTACATTTTCCAAATCTGATGAAGAAACAAACTCATCTACATCTTGGATAGAATGAGAGGCCTAAGAATAATAATAAAAAAAAAAGCAAATATTTCCCCTTTAATGGAAAAGCTCATTTCTGACCCAGCTGCATACTATCAAAAATAGTACGCAACAAATGTTTCAAAGCAAATCAATCACGACACCATATACACAAGTTGTCTAAAAAGGCATTAACAAAAGGGAAGTGAACCACTGGTTTGGCGCAGCTTCAATCGTGATCCAATTATGATATTAAGATTCTCTGCAGTGTCTTGAATCGTGACATCTTCACAATCCCAGCCCTACTGCATACTGCAGAAATCAGTATCGTGTGCCAGAGAGGAGGCGGAGGATGAGATGAGTGACACAACAGAGTCGCTTTAATGCGACGCAAGTGCAGTTATAATTCTTCAGTCTGTCCCGCTGGAAAATCAACGACGGCCGCATGCGGAGGAACTTCTGCCATCACGGCCATGACAGCCAATTCACTTACAGCCATTAAGACTCTACAGAGGCTGGCCAAAACCGAGCAGAAGAGTTAAAGATGAGTCTCGACTCAGCAAAAACAGACACGCCTGCATTCAGTGGAACATTTAATTAATAAGAGAGATTGCATTAAGTAATGAAACTCAGGATAATTGATTATTGGATCAGAACAGAATCCTCCTGCTTTGAATAATTTAATTAACTGCATTTTATGAAGACGATAAGTGAGGTTTATTCATCCAAAACTTTTTACTGTGAGTGGTTGCGGCCCAAGTCAAAATACAAAGATTACATACAATAAATATATTAATTTTTTAACCAAAATTAATTTTAAGTTACGGTTTTGGCTTCCAGTGGTTCCGCAAAAATAAATTGTGATTATTCTGAAGCATTACACTTTGCAATGATGCTCTCGTTTTATCTTGTGTTATAAATCAAGCATTAAAAATGGATTTATATATTATTTATATAATTTTTTACCTTTTTCTTCATTTTGACTGAATACTTTGCAAATGAACTCTAATTATAAATAATTGAATTTTTAATAATGAAACTGTGTGAAGTGGTTTCAATTCACATCTTAAATATACAAACATATTGAGTTTCAGCTCTAAAAAAAAATGCAAGCCCTGAAAATAAAATGCATTAAAATACAAGCACTGTTAATGCAATGCAGTTTTGAATAAGTGAATTCGTTCTTATTTTAAAAAAAAAACACACAAAAATAACTATATATTATATATATTAACTATATACTATATATTATATACAGTGTAATGCAAGCACTGTTAATGCAATGCATTTTTTTTTCAATTACTGAATTAGTTCCTAATGGAAAAAAAATAAAACAATTAAAGTAAATAGATAAACAAACAAAAATAACTATAGTGATATAGATCATTATTGCAAAATAAAATTTCTTACACCGTGAAATAAGATTTGGGTCATTTCTCACCCCTACTTCCAGTAAAAAAACAACTACAAAAAAATAAAATAAAATAACATTTCAGAAGAAAACAATGGGCTGTGGTGACAAATAAATCAAAACAGGAAGCTGAAGTGTAAACTTCCCAGATTTAAGGTCAGTTACAGTAAGTAAACTCTTTTAGAAAAGTTTAATATATGTGATTCATCACATGACACTTGAATCACTTTGCGGCTGTTTGGGAAATTGTTGATTAGCAAGAATCTCTGGTTTGGCCGCTGTGAGACACTGGAGAAAACGTCATCCGCATTATAACCAACCTGACGGTCTTTAAAGGGATAGTTCACCCAAAAATGAACATTTATTGTTAATGCGCTCATGCTCAGGCCATCCAAGATGTAGACGAATTTGTTTGTTCAGCAGAACAGTAAAGAAGATGTTTTTGGCTGAAACTGTGGGCCTTGATTCATAAAATGCAATTCAATGGCTACTGGCAAAAAAGCATATACAGGCAAGACAAAAATAATACCCACGGCTCCTGATGATATATTGCGACCTTATAAAACGATTGTAACTGAATATTTTACTTACAGCATTATTACCTGTAATCCAGAGCCTCAGACAACAGGGAAATCTGATTCCTTTTTGCAAACTGGTTCTGTCAGAGACTTAGCTTAATTAACCAGTTCATTTCACTATAATGACACAAAGACGCAACATATGCGCAGTTATATTATTAAAGCACCCAATAATGACGTGAAATGCGTCTGATGTCTGAAAGTGAGTATCTTGTAGATCACTGAACTGCTTTCAGACGGTTCAATATGATTTGGTGAACTGATTCAACTAGTTCACCAAAAAGAACCGGTGATTCATTCCTGAACTGAACCGTTTGCCTGAGGCTCTGGATTACAGGTAATAATGTTGTAAATAATGTTCAGTTTCTTGCACAGACCAAACATTTTGCTTCATAAGACCTCAATATATCATCAGGAGCCACGGGGATTCATTTTGTCTTGCCTGTATATGCTTTTTGTGAGTCTCAAAGTGACGGTAGCCACTGACTTGCACTGTATGAATTAACAGCACATTTTCATTTTTGGGTGAACTAACCCATAACGCACAAACCATCAGACAGTTTTATCTGTTAGAGAAGCGTCTGATTGGGAGGACGTTGGCATCGGCCCTCGACTCATTAGACGGCGTGGTCACGACTGTAATTAGAGCGCATTTACTCTTCAACTGTGCAAAAAAAACTCCTGCCAAATTCCCTCTCAGACAACAGCCTCCGAACTCATTTGCAGGCGCTTGTGGAGGTCAGTCTGCAGTCGAGTCGATGGCACCTCTGCCCGTCTCATTCCCAGCACACACTGGCAGCGACCGAGAGGAAGCGGCTGTAATTGAGGGTGTGTTGCAAAGAGTTTTCCCATGGCAAACCCCATGATTCTTAGCAATCGGGTCAGCGCAAATGACTTATCTGCCGTCCAACAGCGTAATTGTCTCTATACGAGTTTACGCTCTGCCTTTGTGGGAAAAAACAAGGGTGAGAATGCATTTTAAGACAGAAACTAATTACAAATGGCATTTCCGCCCTACATGTATGCAGTAATTATCTGACAGAGAAAAAAAACTTCAAAGGATTCAATGGTCTAAAACTGGAACTAGAAACGCCAGGATAAAGAGAGAAGCTTGGCTGAAACATTTACAGATTCATGTTTATACTTATAGCTTTTAATGCATTTTTAAAAAAAATGGATTCATTGGATTTTTCTACAAAGAGAAACAGACCCATTTGTCACAAGTTCCTTAAAATTACTATGCCAGTTAACAAAAATGATCACACAATAAAGCAGTAAAATAAAATTAGAACAAACTAATGCATAAAAACTCAAAATAAAAGTTTGGTTTAACTTGAAGAAATTGTGACAGAAATACATGACTGTTGTACAGCAGAATGTAATTCATACAGTAATAATATAATATAATCATATTTTAAGAAATATTACTTTTTCTTCCATGTTTTAATTTTAACAGTAAACCTCTGGTGTTTTTTTTTGGCCAAAAAAAAAGTAATATTAGTTTGATTACATTTTAAAATATTAATTAATTAAATTGTTAATGTTTTATGCCTTCATTTGATTACCACTATGCTTGATAATAAATACATATTAAATCATAAATCCAAAAAAGTTAAAACAGACAAAGCAGAATTTCAGAAAAAATTAAATATTTCACAGGGCCCTCTTACTGTAAACCCTTCAATAAATTATTAAATCGTTAAAGTTTCATGAACCCGATTTATTGGATTTATTACATTTTTATTAAAAATGCAATTTTTGTTTTAATAAGCTCTTGTTTTAATAAATTATTGTTAAATTGTATGTCCAGTTTAAATAATGATATATAGATAGATATATAGATATAATAGATAGATAGGTAAATTTTTTGGGAAAAAAAACAACAACAAAAAACCCCACTAAAAACAAAACTTACCGAAGTCACTGTCGGACGAGTCGGGTCCGTCTCCTCTGGCTCTGCAGGCCCGGGGCCCGGCGTCCAGCTGACAGGCCTTCGCTATGGACGTCACCAGATACTCGTCCTCAGTGTTCCTCCAGCCCCACCAGCTGATCTCCGGCTGACTGCAGCGGGCGATGACCGCCCCGTTACGCTGGTGCCTGACGGGACACACCGCAGAGATCATCAGTCACTGTCAGGAGTGCAGGAGGCCAGGAGACAGACCAGCTGCTTCTCTCACCTGTACACCACCACAGGAATCCTCTTCCAGGACCTGAAGGAGCCCACGCTCTCCAGCTCCTTATCTGTGATCCAGACGGGCACCAGCAGTTTTTGTGGGTAACTCGAACACAACCTACAACAACAAGAGTCAGACACTGAAACTCACAGACATACACACAATCAATTAATTTAATGATATTATTAATAATATCAGCAGCAAAGGCTTTTTTTCATGGTTAAACATACTAGGAATTAATATACAACAATTTAATAACATGTCGTAAAACCAATAAACCTTACATATATCAAAATACCAATAAACCCCAATAATTGAATTATATGCAGCAAATTAACAATATTCTTACAACAAATATATTATGAAATACAGCAATTATGTAAACTGTGTGAGACTGAAATGATTAAAAATATAGAATTTTCTGCATTTTTAAAAAATGACTTTACACTCAAATAAATAGAATATTAATATATAAATATTGATATCAATATTTAATTATTTATTGAAGACCATATTAGCAGCAAAGGCTCTTTTCATGGCAAACGGAATAGCAAAGTCATTAAACTCGCATACAAGAAAGTATCTGAACATCAAAAAGAACAAAAAAAAGTGGTGTTCTCGCTCTCGTCTCATTCTAGAGTTCAGATCAATCACATCTCTGTCTCACGCCCGCTGCGTCCATCTCACCCTCAAATGACAAACTCAGTCCAATTATATGCTGACGTCCTCCGTGAGCCTCGATGACCGACCCGAGACACACACACACACACTCGAGTTTGTCTGATGTGAGTCATGCGGCGCAGCAGGTTCTGGCTCGCTTTAATTATCCGTCTCTACAGCACGTCTCACAACACACAACACTGCTGCATTAGTGTTACAAACTCAACGCTCTGCACACATATTTAATGGATTTTTGCTATAACATGACCTACACCTACAGAAAAGTTAAGTTAAATTAATTTTTTTAGCACTCAAAGCAGCTTCACAGCAATAAACAAGAAAATAAATTGCAAAATGAAACAATTATTCAGCCAGAAAGCAGCTCTGCGTAAGCGTGAGTAGTCGAATTTAGGTTTTGAATTTAGGTTATTTCTATAGTAGGCTATTAGTTGAACATGATACCGTTAGACTGCCTTACATGAAAAACATAAAAAAGTGACGTGACGTGTCGTGTTAATGCATTATTTCATTCTGTCCTTTTGTGTGTTTTATTTGTCCTCTTGTTTGTAATTTGTTCTTTGATTTTATTGTAATACTGTTTACTAGGCTTCAATAATTGTTTGAGGGCTTTTTAGTTAGTTTTAATTAGTTAACCTAGTATTAGTTTCAAAAAATGTTTCAATAATTGTGAAATTTCACTGGTATCTAAAACCTTATTTTCAGTAAAATATATATATACACACACACATAGCTATAGAAAAAAAATGAAGAGACCACTTGAAAATTCTCAGTTTCTCTGGATTTACGAGGTATGGGTTTGAGTAAAATGTTAATATTTATTTTATTTTATAAAGGTCTGATAACATTTCTTCCGAATTTCAAATAAAAATATTGCCATTTAGAGCTTTTTTTGGTAAACTGGTCAAAATAACATTTGTTGTGATTGAAAATCAGGGTTATTCCACCAAATAGTGATTTCTTAACTCTTCTGAGATTAAAACATTGGTATTGTTAGGGGTGGGCGATATGGAAAAAATATCATATCACGATTTTTTTTAAAAATAGATTCTTTGTTATGTTGGTTTTACTATTTTGCAAGTTGTCTGAGCATTACAGCCAAACTAATTTCCCTATTATCAAGACGAAGCCTTTCAAAAAAAAGAACAGCAGATATTTAGGCCAAAGTGGGCAAAGATAAAAATCTTTGTCATTATTTTATCTTTCTTATTAAAAAATAAGAACAAAGATACACATTACAAATACACATAATATACAAATAAAACCAACAGTGATTTATTTTCAGGTACAATAGGTGTATTTAGCAGAAGCATTCAAGAATTTGAATGAACAAATATAAAAACAAAAAACTATATAGACATTCCTAAAGCAACTGTATTCAAGTTTTTCAGTCAAGAGTAGTGAGTGATTTTTCTCTTTGCTTTTTGTTGTTTTATTAACATTAAAGGAATAGTTCACCCAAAAATAAAAATTCTGTCATCTGTCTGTCAATTCTGTCATAGTGTTTTATATTTATATCATCATTTACTCAAAAGTTGTTTTAAACCTGAGTGAGTTTCTTTCTTCTGCTGAACATAAAAGCTATTTTGAAGAACGTGGAAAACCAAACAGTTGCTGGTCCACAGTGACTTTCATATGATTTTTTCCTTCTATCAAATTCAGTGTGGACCAGCAACTGTTTGGTTACCCTCATTCTTCAAAATATCATCTTTTGTGTTCAGCACAAGAAAGAAATTATTAATTAACTAATAAAAAATTAATACAGGTTGGGACAACAAGTGAGTGAGTAAATAATGACAGAAATTAAATTTTAGGGTGAACTATCCCTTTAATGACAGTCGGCTGCATGTTTAATACTGTCCCTTTAAGACCTGCACGCATCTAATATACAGGCACGTATCCGTTTTTCTCTGAACTGTTTACTTTCATTTTAGACAAAACCAACTGAGTCTGTATGTAAACCTTGTGTTCTGACAGTATTAGCGCAAAAGATAACTTAGTTCAGTAATCAGGCGCTGTTTAACAGGCTTTTTAGTGCGCGCGCTTCGGGTGTATGCGCTCAGAAAAAGCGGACGTCAGACCAGCGCGCGAATGAAACATTTAACCGGCAAGGCTTGTATGCAAATAATGTACTTTTGCGATCGTGAATAAGTGCAGTGTCCTGTCAGAGTAACTCTACTGCTGTATGTCATGTTGTACAGTAAATAGAGACTGAGGAGCCAGAACTGTAACTGATAGAATGTGCGCTGTAGCACGATACTACGATATTTCTTCAAAAGCAGATCGTGGAGACATTTTTATCATCCACGATCAAATATCGTCATATCGCACACCCCTAGGTATTGTGTTGTCTAAAAATTAATAAATACATGTCTGAAAACATGACAGTTGATCAAAATAAAAAAGATGCCATTTCATGCTCTATATGAAAACATTTTTATTTAAAATTTGGAATAAATGTCATCAGTAGTTTACAGAATAAAACAAAAACGACGTTTTACTCACATAACCAGAAAACCTGAGAAACTGAGAATTTAAGTGGTCTTTTTGTTATTATTTTTATTGTTGTTGTTTTAAATAAAATAAACTATTAAATTGTTCTAAAAACAACTTATCGTCATAACCGAGCAGCCCTAGACCGGTGTTTCCCAATCGGGGTGCTGCTGCAATTTATTTCATTTGTATCGTTATTATTTATGTGTGCTATCATTAGTAATTTGTTTATTTGTTCTTATTTTATTACTGACTGCTTACTTGTCATTTTTTATACAATTCAAAGTTTGAAATCAAGCTATCTTGTGCTAATTACCCCACTGTAAAATCAAAAATACACTGAGTGAGCAAACATTTGTGAGATAGCTAGTTATAATGGTTATTAAACAATGTTTACATATGAATGAAAGCCTACATTAAAATCTGTCATATAAATTGGTCTCTTTATTAGAAAGTAGCCTACTGATTGCCACCACTGATAGACAAAAAAATTAATAATATTAAATATAAAATATCTGTATGATAGTATATTCTGCAGTTCTTCCCTGCTGTACCGAATATCTATACTTTTCAAGGAATCATATCGAAGTTAGAAATTCAAGTATTGTGACAAAATTAATTTTGTAGGGTGCCACAAATCTGTAAAAATTTTCCAAAGGGTGCCGCGACTAAAAAAAGGTTGAGAAACACTGCCCTAGGCAACAGTGCCATTATTCAGCTCAATTTAGTTCAATGTTAATTCAATTTACCTCAACTACAGAATCAATGTTGCAAAGTTCATCAATAGCAAGTAAAATACTGCAGCAAAAGAAATAATGAGTTCTGGCTCACGAGTCGCCGTTCGACAGGTTTCAGAAAATTAATGAAATCAATTTAAGACTGTTTCCATCCATCTATCATCACACTGTTTTCTTACTTGTAGTTGTTGTTGATATCAGACACTCTCCAGGCGTTCTGCATGTCGAATCCCATCCGCTTCACCTCCACCTCCATCCTGTGCCGCACGTGATCACCTGAGAGACACAAACACATATTTGATGAGCTACAAATTCTAAATTCTCAGTATAATAAAAGTTTGCTGTTAAACCTGTTGCACACAATCTACTCCATGCCTTCTGTCATCTAAGTTTAATTGTTGACAGTTTTTTATCCAGTCAAAGCTCTTTTAGTGTAACTGTACAAACATCCAGCTTCAGCTGCTGCTTCTCGAGTCAAATCTTGACTGATTTTGATCAAGTAAACGTCAGAATAACTGCAGTCATATTTCCAGATGAACACTTACTGGACTGAAGCAGCTCGACTTTACCTGATTCACCATCAATCATTTCTTAGAAAAATCAGTGCGTCTCAAATCTGATCATCAGGATCTTTTGAGGAGCGTTTGTTTCCAGAAGCTTTACTTTCACTGTTCCTCAGCGAGCCTCCAAAACATCTTACATCTTCTGAGGAGCGTTTATTTCTTCATCTCTCAACCAGCATTGGATTGCATTGCGTTACATGTTTGGATCATTTCAATCTGATCTTACTAAGACATATTACTGGAGATAGAGCGACAACCATTGTTAATTTTGGCAGGCATTTTTGATTTAGTCTTAGTCTTTATCTTGAGACAAAAATGCTTAATAGTCTTAGTCACATTTTAGTCATTCGAGTTTTTCATAGTTTTAGTTGACGAAAAGTCATTGCATTGTCAACTTTTAGTCATTACTTTTAGTCAAACTGCAGTTACCAGCATTTATTTTGGTAGCTATTTTATATGTAGTCTTCAAACAAAAATAGTCATTAATTCTTCTCTCTTTAGACCAAATCAATTCAGCTTATGAGAAATCTGAATCAAGGATTGAATTTGGAAAAACTGGAATAAATTTTATTTTTTTGGTAGAGATACAATTTAAACTCATTTTTCAGATACAGTAGGTTTACTTAACACGTATACATTTATTTAACATCTTTTGCTGGTTAACACTGATGACACAGATAGGCATTTAATTAGGAATGGAAGGTATGCATGTAATACTGACACACATTCAGTTTTCACCCACCTGTTTACATTCACTTTAGCCATAACCGACGGTTTTTACGTGAGAACTGAAGAAGTGGAGCATGCGCGAGAGAGAGCACTTCTATCAGCGCGATTCCGCCTATCGCGCCTTCACTAACTTTAAGTTAATCGACAACAAATTGTGACTCCCGGGAAAAACGGGACGTCTGGTCACCCAGCCATAGTTTCAGATCGCTAGTTTGCGTTTTGGTAGCCTATCCATCCACTGCGGCTGCCATTCTGAGACTAGATATGCGAACGCCCCTCATCTGATTGCAATCCAATGACGGGGATGCTCGTTTTGAAAGACAAAACGGTTAACTTAGCCTATAGGATGCATGTTGAATGTCCGGTAGTCCTCAAATAACATTCTAGTCCCGTCTCGTCTTGTAAAGAAGACGCAGCATAAATTTCGTCATAGTTTTTAATCATCAGATATTAGTTTTAGCTCGTCAACGTCTCGTCTTAAGTCACAGAAAAAAGGTTCGTTAACGAATATTTTTCGTCGTCGTCTTTGTTGACAAAATTAACACTGGCGACAACTGATATTTAGATCATTTTATGTCAGTATCTGCTGTACTGTTATAAAGATCTCATTTATTTCCTTTACAAGCTTCAGAATTTCATCACTTGTCATCAATATAAATATCAGCATCTGCACACAATTGCATATTTTTGCTCAGTTTGAGTCTCTGAATACAAATGAGCTGTTTTTATATCAGACATGACTCATCATGAGCCATAAAGCACTCTTGCTCATGCGTGAGTGTACCTGGTCTGCACAGGTGCAGGTGCTGGTCTTCATCGTCCGTGTTTCCTCCTAAACACCAGGCGTGATATGCCAGCGCGAACAGCTCCTCCAGACGGGCCGGATGCGCTATGGCTCTGTTCAAGCGCTTCAGCCACTCCTCACACTGCTTGAACGTCGAGAAATGACACCTGACGCAGAAAACATTCGCATTCACGCATTTAGCGGATGTCAGAAGACAACACGGATTGCAGCGGATTCAGAAAAAGCCACAGAAACATGTGAAGCGCAACGAAAACTGAGAAAGACAATTATACTTTACAAGAAGCTCTCATAGGTAATGCATTAAGTAATGTTAATGTTAGCAAGAAGTAACTTAGATAATGTTAATAAAAACTTTTCTTCATTGTTCATGTTGCTCACAGTGCATTAACTAATGTTACAGATAAAAGTGCAAAAGTTAATAAAAACAAAATATATTACTATCTAAAAGTAATTCAAACATAAAATACATTATATATACACACCCTAAAAGTTTAATATTAAAGTAGGTATTGTTAATCACAACTTCAGCGTTCTTGAGATTATGATAAAAATGCAAAAATTTAAATAGTTACATTTGAGTTAATTAAAATAGATTCATTATACTTACTGGTTAAGTTAAAACATTAAAATAGCAAAACAACAGGAATGATTATCTAAAAGTAATTAAAAAGTATTATACATAATATATGCTGACAATGTAATATTAATTAAATAAGAGGATTTAGTTTTCATTCATACTCAAAATACAAATTCTCCAATATTATACTTCAGTATAATAATTAAAAAAAAAACTACAATTTCCTTACTTCACACCGCTGACCAGGTGAGTGAGTGTGAGTGTGTGAGTGTGTGTGAGAGTGTGTGCGTGTGAGAGTGTGTGTGTGTGTGTGGGTGAGAGAGTGAGTGAGTGTGAGTGTGTGAGAGTGAGAGTGTGTGTGAGTGAGAGTGAGAGAGAGTGTGGGTGTGTGTGTGTGAGAGAGTGTGTGTGTGTGTGTGTGTGTGTGTGTGTGTGTGTGTGTGTGTGTGTGTGTGTGTGTGTGTGTGAGAGAGTGTGTGTGTGTGTGTGTGTGTGTGTGTGAGAGAGTGTGAGTGTGTGTGTGTGTGTGTGTGTGTGTGAGAGAGTGAGAGTGTGTGTGAGTGAGAGTGAGTGAGTGTGAGTGTGTGTGTGTGTGTGAGAGTGAGAGTGAGAGTGTGTGTGTGTGTGTACTGGTTTTTGTGGTTTACGGGGACAAAATTTGTTTAATGACATGGGTATGACAGAGGTATTACAATTTGAAGGTGGTTTATGAGGACACTGCTTATGTCCCCGTAATTCAAAAGGCTTAAAAAACATACTAAATGGTGTTTTTTTGAAAATGTAAAAATGCACAAAGTTTCCAGTAAGGGGTAGGTTTAGGTGTAGGGTTGGTGTAGGGCTGGTGTAGGGCAATAGCCCATACAGTTTGTACGGTATAAAAACCATTACGCCTATGGAGAGTCCCCGTAAACCACAAAACAAATGTACGTGTGTGTGTGTGTTAGTTACCTCACTACTTTGGAGTCTTTGCAAATGATGTGCATCTGAAACATATCTCTACTCTCAATGCCCTCAATCAGCCTCAGAGGAACCTGCATAGACACACAATCAGCCAATCAGAGAGCAGAAGACCTCATCACATGACTGCATCAACCAATCATGAGCAGCTAACTGAAAAACATGCAACAATGTAACAGTTTTAAACGACAGGATAACATTGAGAGCATTTACAAATGCCATTAAAAGCTGATTCACACTGACTTTTGAAATAGTGTTACTGAAAGATATTTATGCCTTTAATATACTGACATTAGTTCTCAAAGTTATTTTAACATGGTCTGCCCTGTTGATTATATAATATATATCTATATAATATACATAACATCATTAAAAAATAGTATAATTAAATAATAATTTTTAAATACTGACATAAAAGGCATTAATAGGCTCAATAGTTCAAGTCTTAAGTGATTTTACCATTGTCTGCCCTGTTAATTTAATATATATCAACATATATAATAAAATGTAATATAAAATAAAACTAATATATATATATATATATATATATATATATATACACACACACATATATATATACATATATCATAATATATAACAAACATAATATATATAAAACTTTATATACTGACATAAAAGACATAAATATGCTTAGTAGTTAGTTATTTTTATACTGTCTGCACTATTAATTACGTAATATATATCAATATATTCTACATAATATAAAAGTGTAATTTAATAATATAATTTTTCATATACTCATACAAAAGGCTTTAATATGCTCAATAGTTAGTCTTAAGCTTTTTTTAACCATTGTCTGTCCTCTTATTTATATATCAATATATACTATATAATATAATATAATATACAATATAATTTAGTAATTATAATAATATAATTTAGTATATAAACAATAATATTAACGTAACCAGACTACATCAATGTGAGAAACAGAGAGAAAAATCAAAACCAACAGTAACGGGGGAAATTACAGACATGAGAAGGAGGGATGAAGAGGTCAAAGGTCAGAGGTGAGGGTGCAGATTACTCACAGAAATCTCACTGTCCACACCAGGATACATCTACAACACCGACACAGGGATGAGGAAGAGGAAGAGAGGGTGGAAAAAAAGAGGGAGATGAAAACGTGACTCAGCAAAACGAGCAAACAAAGAGGAGGATATAAATGGAAGGGTATGAAAAATGCACAAAGAGAGAGAGAGAGCGCGCGAGAGAGAGAGAGAGAGAGAGAGAGAGAGCGAGAGAGAGAGAGCAAGAGAGCGAGAGAGCGAGCGAGAGCGAGAGAGCGAGCGAGAGAGAGAGAGAGATCTTTGCTGAAGCTGAGCAAAAAGATCCAGGATCGTTAAAAAAAAGAGCCTTAAATCTCAGGGGTCACATGATGCTGTAATTCAGCTGGGTTAACCGGGTGCCGAGCGCAAGGGATTCTGGGTAACATCATTAAGATTCCAGTCTCATGTCAGAAGGAACGTTTGGTTAGCATAATGCAGATTATGACAGAAAATCATTTCATCTCATCCCTCAGTTTGTAAAAACAAGAAAAAAAATGGAAAACATGGATGTCTGTGCAATCAGAATAAAGCTCATTTATGTTAAAATAACAAATGCTGTCATACAGTGACATGCACTGCAAACTAGTTTTATTTTAGTATAATTTATACACTATTATAGTATTTATGAATATTTAAGTTAGCTTTTCAGATTTTCTGTTTTAATTTTATTTTGTCAAAAATTGACATGTATTGAACATCAGTGTTATTTTTTATGTTATTTATGAATATTTAAAATGAGCTTTTATTTTTATATTTTCAGTTTTATTTGATTTTGTCAAAGAGACAAGCATTGAACATTAGTGTCCTTTTGTTATTATTTATAAACTATTACAGTATTTATTATTTTAAATTAGCCATTTTTATATATTTTCGGTCTTGGTTTTTTAAAGCATTGAACAGTAGTGTTATTTTTTAATTTTTATACACTACATACACATATATACATATATATATTTTATATATATATATATATATATATATATATATATATATATATATATATTTTACAATAACACCACTGTTAAACACGCAAGATCCCTTTAAACATGTCACATTGTTGAGATGTCAGAGTGACTTGGCGATTATCAGGACGTCTGTGTTTCCTCACACTCACAGTGAGGACAGACGGGCGTTTGAACTGCAGGAGAAGCTGTTCATTATCGGCGCAATCAGGGACCGTCAAACTGCTTCCATCAGCAGACGATTTAACAAAGAACCATCCAAAATGAACAACAGCTCAAAGCTCCACCCTTAAGAACTCTAATAATGCCTCTCCTTTAAGATCAGCACTCCAGACATGAAGAGAGGTGACACGGAAATAGTAGAGAGAGCAGACGGGGTCACGCCGGGGTTTAAACACACGTATGAGATAAGAGGCTTTTCTCTGCACACTGAAGGAGTGTGACGCTGACGGACATCAACAGTGCTGGGCTAATGGATTACAAGTAATGCGAGTTACAATCAGATTACTTTAAAAGTAACTTTCCCCAACACTGGACATTAACAATTCACTCATGATGCTAGTTCCTAAAAAAAAAAAAAAAAAAAAATAGTATGCATGTGTGTGCTTATGTATATATATATATAATTATTAAAATGTTTCAATATGATGTATAAATATACATAAGATGCTATAAGATGTAAATAAGCTATATTCTAATATATAAAATATGATATATATATATATATATATATATATATATTAGGGGTGTAAAAATACACATATTCTTATTGAACCGTTCGGTAGGCATTACAAACCGAACGATTCGTTGGACTAATCCTATTACAGCATCTTATTAGGTTAGGACTAGTGCGTGTGCGCATAGAGAGTGCGTTCTTTCACTGCATGATTCAGTCTATTAAAATGCATTTAGAATAATCACAAAATTCAAGATATGGAGGCAGAAAATGTATACATTTACATAATTTCATATAGTTAATCAATATCACAGAGGAGAGCCTTTTTTTTCCTCTCCAAAACTCAGCATGATTACAAATGATTTTTACAACGGTTCAATAAGCAAGAAGATAATTAATAGACTTACGTTTTAGACAGCACATTTCCTGTTTTTGCTCAATTTCACCAACAAAAATATTTCCAAACAGAGCCAAGGAACATGACGGTGTTTCGTTCCTGAATGAATCACCCGTTAAATAATTCCATTCAATTGCAATGACTCACTAACTAAACAGTGACTTGCTGCCACCTGCTGGCGGTTTTAATTTCACATTTAAAGTATCTTTTAATTTTTGTAATTAATTTCAAACATCAGTTGCCAACATTTTATGTTTAAAATATCAAAACATTATTTATGCATTTGTAACTACAGGTTAAAGCATACCATGTCCCTATGAGCTGCACTAAACAGTGTGTAAAAGCATCTAAATGCCATTCAGATGCAACTTCTATGTTTCCTCTGCATTGCAAAGATGAGTTTTGTCAATACTGACTTCATTTGCTTGGAAACAGCCCAAATGTCTTATTGACTGATTAAATGTAAAAAATGTACTCAAAAGGTGATGCATACTTTTAGAAAAAAAAAGGTTTTATATGCTTTATATGACAATAGGCTACATCAGCTGGAATACTTCAAACCGGAACTGTTTTTGTTTTATATGCTGCTAAGAAGACACCCCAGAAGATGGGTCAAGTATAGCTCCATCATTGTTCAAAGTAAAAAATTAGTTTTAATAAATAAAAAATTTGTAAAAATCAAGGAAATTTCTCTGGCATTTCTTTTCTTTTTGCTGTATCGAAAACGCACCGTGACACCACTGTATCGTATCGAACTGAAAATTTTGTGAACCGTTACACCCCTAATATATATAAGTGTGTGTATGTATGTATGTATGTATATATGTATGTATATGTGTGTGTGTGGTGTGTGTGCAGGAGAAAGTATTTTATATTTAAATTACACAAACCACATTTAAAAATAATCTAAACATCAACTTCACTAAAGACCCAACTGGGACGCCAGCAGCAGTTTATGTGCTTGATGTCAGGGAGGCTGTGGGTGGAAAGAAAGAGAAAGAGAGGCCTGTGTGCCAACATGAGCTCACTCTGTGTTCAGACCTCCCAGAGCTGTGAGGTCAAGGGCTGCTGAGATCAGAGAAATCAAACGGTGCCCAGAGATCAGCTCTTTCACTGGGATGAGAGGAGACGAGCCCCTCAGTGGGAAACACAAAGACTACAACATCTGGATGACTATCAGAGGAGGTGCAGCAGAGTCTGAACTTCAATTCAGGGAGCTGAACTCTCTCGCTTTCTTGTGCTGTTGGTGCTCTTACGTTGATGATGGAGTCTTTGAATTTGATGTGAAGCCTGTAGTTGGAGATGGCGATGATGGCATCGTCCGCACGGCCCAGGAACTCCACCCACTCGCCCTGCAGGACAGGGAACGGGACCTGGACAGACCAAAACACAAAAACATGCCATTAAACTGTGTGAGAACATTTATAGGACTGAAAGTAGGGCTGGGAGATAAAATGATATTGAGCCGTGATAAAATTTATGTCGAAGCTCTGGACATTTTTAATTGATAAGGATTAATCTCAGTCTAAATCTAAGTCTGCATGTTTTGGTGTCAATGAATGCTGCGGTTTCATCTGATTCACAAACTCAGACACATGCCACGCTTGCATTGTTTTTAGCATCTGCATCTCAATATATGAGGACATGAACACATGAACTTCATTTCCAGAGCTGCTCTGAGACTCACTTCAGCAGCTTTACACAGTTTCATCTGAGAAAAACTACTGTCAAATACACACTGAAACAGAAATGGAAAGACTTTCACAACAACCCATCAAAATAAAAGTCTGGTTTGACTTGAAGAAATTATGACAGTAATATATTACTATTGTGTTCCTAATCCTAATCTAATCCTAATGGTTCCTAATCTAGTTTTCCAATAAACATGCCATTGCATACTGCAAATACTGCTGGCTCTATGATGGATTGCTTATTAACATCTATTATAAGTTGCTTTGGGCAAAAGTGTCTGCTAAATGTAAATTTCTCTTTGCAATAGATTTTAAAATGCAAACGTTTTCATTCTCAAGTTTCTCAGTCAGGCTGTTTTTTAGTCAACATAACTGCATCCCTTTTAGCCTGTAGTGGTTTGAATGTGGTTTCTCAGCTTTTTTTAGTCTGAACTATGAGAAACGGTTTCTTCTGTAGCTCTGCATCACCCATAATGGCATCTGTGCCAGCGGTTTGTGCGGTTGTCCTGACTCACTGGCTCTCTGTAAACATACCAGAAAACCAGGCGGAGCGAGAGAACGAATGCTCTTCAAACTCCAAACACTGGAGCAGTTCAGGCCGTTCTTGAAGACCTTTTTACTACAGAGTAAACAAGGCAGCGTTTGCCTTTCCAGCTTTTTCTGAAGCTGCATTCAGGTTGGCCATGTGTTGCATAAGGCGTAAACTATGAGTGTGAGATTTCTGTGTCACCAAATGGAATTGAAATGCGTTTGTTTTAGCAGCCTGGCACAGTGAAAAAAAAAAGTTAACAGGATTATTATATAGTGTACTAAAACCATAAAACAATTGTGTTATCTGAAATACACTAATGGAAATAAAAAATAATAATAATAATAATAAAAAAACCTAAACTTGTTTTATTTCAGCTGGTTGTCACGGCAACCCTTCTTATTTTCATTTAGTTTATCTTGATGTACTAAAACAACAAACTAAAACTAAATACAAATGAATGACAACTATATAGACATATAAAAAACCCTAGGAAATGAGACAAAAAAACTAAAAGTTTAACTGATTAAAATGAAGCTGAATAAAAACTAATAGTATTTTGATGCTAAAATAACCCTGTTTATATATATACATATATCATATTAATTTTATAATTGATTGATTAGTTAACATTAAACAAATAATATTAAATTAAATATTTAAAACAATACATTTTAAATGAATAAAATAATTAAAAATCAATATATAAATACATACAATATTTGTTTTACATAAAACATAAAAACAACAAAATCAAAATTGATTATTTACTTGTTTCTGGTCTTGTAAATAATTCTTCATAACACAATATTCCAAAAAAAAAAAGTTTTCAAAAATTTATCAAAATGTAGTAACTTTTCACCTGGCATCATGAATTTCTTCTATTTTCCAGCCCCTCTTTATCTCCTGCTCAATATTTTTCCATTAAATATTCTATTTCACTAAAAATACAGTAGATTACAAAAGCAAAATGGTTTGTGACCAGCATTTCATGTGACTTTATCGCTGCCGTGAAGCCAGAGCACACACCATCATACACAAACCTCACGCTCGTACCGTCTGCCTTTGACTGCATCCTATCTAGGGATGGTGAAGCTGTCTCACTCTCACTCTCAGTGCTGTATGAATCAGTCTCAATGCGGAGGCCAAAAGCAGCACATCCACATGAGATCTTACTCATCAACTTCCTACTGTTACCGTCTCTCCACACGTCTGCACCGCAGGTACTGACACAGAGCCTGACAAAGACAGCAAAAGATGAAGACAGACATCTGAGCAAGAGTCTACAGCCTACATAGACAACATCCTCTCCAAAATCAACCTCAGAAGTGAATGATTTGGGACGCTCTACATGTGCAGCAACTCTATAACGCTTATTAATACTTATAATCAAACCCTTATGATTGAAATCAAGCCTTATTGGTCTATTATTAAGGTTATTATTATGCGTGCAGTGAGGTTTAGACTCTCTGTGTGTAAGACTGTCGACCTGTGAGATAATAAACAACCCAGCGACTGATAACAGCATGTCAGACAAGCCTGGAGAATATATAGAGAGTTATACAGCATCCATCTTTCACGAATTACTGCGAACCTACAGCAGGACGGAGTCATTACACTCAGATTTACAACCAGCCGCTCACAGACACACAAGAACAGCTCGTATTTAAGAGATATTTATGGGCAATTGCCAGTGTTAACTAAAACTGAAACTGTTAAAAAAAGTGTTTTTGTTAATTGAAATAAAGCTGAAAAAAATAAAATATAATAATAATAATAATAATAATAATAATAAAATAAATATAAATATTTAAGATAAAAAATTAACTTAGAAAAAAATACTAAAAAATTAAAAAGCACAAAATTACTAAAACTTAAAGCTAAATTTAGAATGAAAACTGAATATACTAAAACTGAAGTTAAAGCTGAACAAGAATATTTACAAAAAAAAGCCAAAATCATAACAAAAACACTAAAACAAACTAAAATTAACATGAAAACTGACAAAACATACTACAACTGAAATAAAATACACTGAAAGGTAATAATAAAAATAAAAAAACAAAAACTATAATAAAACTACTAAAACCTAAACTATAATTAAAATGAAAACAGAAAAATATACTAAAACTGAAATAAAAAAAGTTGAACAGAAATACTTAAAAAAAGAAAAAAAAAAAAAAGAAAAGATAATTGCAAACACAAACTAAAATTAAAATGAAAACTAAAAATGTAAAAAAAAAAAAAAAAACCCACTGTCAAAATACTGTAACAGTGTATAATTAATACTGCCAATTGCATTACAGAGAATTCAGAGAATGTCTTGGCATGACATCACCACCATGAGCTCATTAACATATGCTGACCCATATTTACATTTCAATACATATTCAGTGGCCTGATTAATAAATTAGGTAAGCAAAGGTTAACCAATCACAATAGAGGTCATTTATATACCGATGTCTTAAAGGTACAGTAACAAAATGAAAGATGGGAGAAAATGGTCAAAAACAGACAAATATGAAAGTAAAGATGTAAATGCACATAAAATCATGAACAAAAAGTGCATGTTATTCCAAATTAAATAAAAGATTGATTTTCATCATCTTTCATCAAAATTTTATAACTTGCTCTCTGAAACAACTCTCTCTTTCAGAGGTTATTTATATGCAGAAGTCTTAAAGGTACAGTAGGCAAAATCAGAGACTGCATAAAATGGTCACGAAAAGATTTTGCTGCAAGAATCCTTGACTTACATTATAAGTGGACTTCAGGGAGAAATAAAATGCTATAGAGCGCAGAATGTGTAGAGAAATACAACATCGTGGTGTGTGTGAGTGCCGGTGCATTCTGTGGCTGTAATGCTGATCTATGGAAAACCGCATCCATATTTCATGGAGCTGCATGCCAACCAAGTGACACTCGACGTGGCACGAAAGCAGCGAGGCTTCAAAGGGATCAGGTGAGCGCTGGGAGAACGACTCCTACTGCTGAACTTCACAGACAGAGCCTGACAGAGAACTCAACGCAGCACGAGCGCGACACATGCAAAGACGTGTAAAACCCACAGCGCACAAAACACAATAAACAAAGACGGAAGACTGTAGGACTCAAAATCAGACTCAAATCCCAGAGCAGGAGGATGCTTGCATTAACAATGACTGGATTTTGTGTTATTTGGCAAAGATAGCTAAGACAATGTTCCTCTATCTACTCAAGTAGAAGGATCATACATCATTTATGAGTACAGATTCATGGCACGAACATGTTATAACAAAAGGTAAACTGTGCCATTCAATAATTGTGCGCACATCTTTGCATTTGCATCCCAGTGCATGCATATGATTATTGAGGTATGGAGTTTCAAGTAATGAAAGCTCCTTAAAGGAATCTCTCACCCAAAAATGAAAATGTGCTGTAAACCTACTCATCCTCAGGCCACCCTAGATTTAGATGAGTTTGTGTCTTCATCAGATTTGAAGAAATGTAGCATTGCATCTCTTAGTCCACAATGGATCCTCTGCAGAGAACAGGTAATATTTTAGCAGGTTTGAAGTTTAATGATGGATTTGTTGGTTGCAAACACTCTACTTTTGTCTTCTCCAGATGTTAACTGATGGACTGGAGTGGTGTGGATTATTGTGATGTTTTTATCAGCTGTTTGGACTCTCATTCTGACGGCACCCATTCACTGCAGAGGATCCATTGATGAGACACTGATGCAATGCTACATTTCTCCAAATCTGATGAAGAAACTAACTCATCTTTACAAAAGTGTAAAATGAACGACCTGTAAAACAGATACTGCAGGTATTATAGTTATGGTTCTGGGGAGACATTAAGAGCTGGTAACTGCCATGCTGCACATACAGTGAATCATAAATGATTTGTGTATCTGGGCATATTAACCAGGACGGCACAATCCATTCCCTCCAGCAGGAACAACGAAGAGAAAGTGTGTCAGACAATCTGGGAGCTGCTTCAATATGTCCCAAGATATTTGTTTAAAAAGGAAAAAAACAACTGTAACATATTTAGAGAAGTTATTAGCCATTTACACAAATATTTGTAACAAGTCACTGTTTCAACAGCCTCTATATAGAAAGATAAAAACAAATACAAAAAAACCCCCAAACAAATATAATACAATAACACTGTAATACAAAAAATTAATAAAATTTAAATGATCTAAAAAAAACAACAAAAAAAACAAATAATAAAATAATAAAAATAAAAATACACAATATTTAAATGGTTTCATTTCTATTTTATTTCATTTTAATATTTTTGTGTTTGTTTTGATTTAGTTTTTTATTTTCATTTATTTTTTACGCTAGATATAATATATAATACAAAAAAATATTATACAAAAAAATACACTATGAATATAATATTAAAATTATAAATTGTAATTAAAAGCATATAAAACCAAAACAAAACAAATACTAAATAAATATTACAATAAAATTAATTATACGCATCACTATTGCTTGTTATTCAACATGCTGTTGCTAGGGTGTTTTTGATTGCTGGGTCTATGCGATGGGATTGTTTTCTTCTCAACGCTCTACCATCACAGTGGGGAGTTTTACACTGACAAACAAAAAAACCTTACTACAACATGCCTTGAAAAATCATTCACAGTAAGACCAGGAACATAAAGTAACAGGAGCACATGGACAGTAAGTGCTACATCTAGGTTTGTGCAAAGTCATTGAGTAAGAGTCAATGTCAAGTTCTGGCGCTCTTGTTCCCGTGTCTGGTCTCTGGTGTCACTGCTTTGTCCTTTTGATGAATTTCACTCATTTCACCTCCACATCTGTTACCCACCGTCTCCTCAGACCTCGCATTTGATTTTCTTCTCATCGTGGTACAGCATACACATTTCACCGCAGAGGACAGACACGTGTGTGTGTGTGTGTGTGTGTGTGTGTGTGTGTGTGTGTGTGTGTGTGTGTGTGTGTGTGTTAACCCACTTTCTTCACAGAGAACGACACGGACATCAGGAATGAAACTGACCTGCAGAGCGTCGTCTTCTTTGAGCAGCTCTTTCTGGGGGAACAGGTCCCGGGCCTGAATGTACTCCAGGCTGGGCGGCCCCTCCTCACCCTGAAAACACACACACACAAAACACACTCAGTATTACATATCAACCTCAGAATACAAAGCCATATTTGAATTTGACCTTTGACCGCATGTCAGTGGAATTCTAAAGTTCCTGTCATTGGAATGTTCTGTTGCTTGGCAACTGTAAACAAATTTGCTATGGCCAAATTCTAAAGCATGACAAATATTACCATTACAGCTTTTCTTATTTTCATCATTAGTTTCACAATCATTAGTTATTAGTGATGTATAATGAAGTCGCTTATTTAAGAATTTTTGGAGTAAACATGCCTTTATACACTAACATTCAGAAACTGCTATTAAATTTCAAATATTATGGGAGATTATGAGTCATTTACACTACTATATGTAATAAGTCACTGATTCAACAACCTCTATAGAGCAAGATTAATAAAATCCCCCCCAAAAATTGAAATATTTTAATATTGTATTTAATAACACAATGTAATAAAAAAAAGCTAAAACAAACATTAAAATAAAATATAGAAATAAAATAAATTAATTTGTATTATTATTTAGTTGATTTTATATTAATTTATTTTAAAACTTATTTATTGTGTTTGTTTTATTGTATTTTATTTTATTATTTTTTACATTGTTTTTGTTAATTAAATGTGAAATTTTTTGAAAGGCACACAGCTAAAATCCTAAATTAAAATGATGCACTGCCACAAACTCCAAAAATATCCACAATGGCAGACGAAGTGAGACGAATGTATCTACAATTCAATCAATGCTGAGAAGCATTAAATCTAGTTAAAAGTGGTTATCTGACTCAATATTTCTGCATTATGTTATGTATTATGTTATTCATTTATATGTCATTTAAACACGCCTCATGCACACGGATGAACGATGGAAACGTGTCTCCCATCTGCTGTCATTTCCAGCAGTGACGTAACGGTTCTGCTCCAGTCACAAACTACAATCAGTTGGAGAGACTCGTGACTGACAAACAAACGAACAATTAGCAAGAGAAGACAGACACCTACAACGGCTGTCATCAGAGAACACATCAACATGTACCACATTCAGTGTGCATCAGTGTCTGCTGCAAGTTATGAGCATTTACAGAGTGACTGTTCTTGAATGAATGAATGACTAAGGCATTTATATAGCGCTGTGTGTATTTCTGTACAATCAAGAGGGGGTCTCTCCTAAACCACCACCAATGTGGTGACATACACTAGAACTCAATGATTAAGGGGAAGAAAAACTAAATTGAACTGCAATTTATCAGATAGAAAGGTAGGACAGAGTTTCCGGTGCGGCAGAAACGTCTGATCTCTGGGCTACGTGTTCACAGGCATCACGCAGTGGATTAAACATTGATCAGAAGGGACCTTGAGCCGCCGTTCACATCACAGGACGAGGTGAAAGACCTTCGCCTGGCATCAGACGCGAGTGAAGAAATCAACCACACCAACGGACGAGAACGCAAGAGCCAGTCCCACACAGAGAAAGCTCCCGAATGCAAACGGCACGCAACAAGAGTTTTATGTTTTCAGGAGAAACTGGGAGAGGTTCAGACATCACATTCCAGAGTGAGGAACATCTGAAGACCTCGCTCTGGCACAGTTTGATGATTGAGAAAAGCAGAAGGTTAAACATTATGATAAAACCCTGAACATCGGTGAAAAACTTTCTCTCTCTCACACACACACAGGCCACAGCTGAACACACAGCTTTCGTCATCTCTTTCCATTTCTTCATGCAGCGGTTGGAGCAGAAATTGCCACACAGGGCCTGTTAAAGACTGCAGCCAAATCAAAGGAGTTTGACATCAGCAGCCGTGCAGTGGAGTGAATACCAGCAGTGTTAGCAGCTGGACGAGGTGTTGTGAAGGAAAAAGTCATTGCATTCAAACAAGGATATGAAAAAACTTCAGAATAACAAGACCACGCACATTTATTTAGGACATTATTGTGTGCTCGACTGTCCTGCAAAGTTCAGCGCCAACTCTAATCAAACACACCTGCCTTTAATTTTCAAGTGATCCTGAAGACCTTAATTAGTTGCTTCAGGTGTGTTTGATTAGAGTTGGAGCTGAACTTTGCAGGACAGGATTTAGGATATTAGGCAAAAGTGACCATGAGCGGCATCATGAGACTGGTGCAGTCCAGAGTTATTTTAGTATTTATTTACTAAAATATACTATTTTACTATATAAATACTAAAATAAAATATACTATTTAAATAAAATGTACTATTTTATTTAAATAGTATTGTAATATACTAAAATATACTATCTATATACTATTTTAGTATTTATATACTAAAATACATTTATATACTATTATAGTTTTCATTAATATTTTAAATTAGATTTTTATATTTTTTGTTTTCACTAATTTTAGTTAAAGTTTTAGTAATTTTGTTGTATGTTTTTATCATTTTTATTAGTTAATAAAATAAAAATAAATTTTTTTTTACATCATATATTACGTTTTTTATACATCATATATTACGTCTCATATACATTAAACATTTTACTATATTTTAAGTTTTACTAAATCTTAACATTTTACTCAATTAAATTTTTGAATTTGTTTTAGCATTTATATACTATACATTTATATACTATTAGAATTTTTCAATATTTTAAATTAAATTTTATTTTTATATTTTCTCTACGTTTTAGGAATTTTATTGTCTGTTTTTCTCCATTTTATGTTAAAATAACAAACTTAAAATACAAATAATATATTTTTAAAATATGTCTATATAGTTTAATGAATTTGCTTTATGTTTTAATGTATTTAGTCTTAGATATTTTAGTATTTCAAGTTAAACTAAAAAAGAGAAATGAGGTTAAATTAAATTTAAATGTTTTTTCATATTTTATTTCAAGTAGCTTTTTTTATGGTTTTAGTTTTAACATGTCTGCTTCTCCAGCACGTCTCGTATGTCGCTGGCACAGACAGAGACAACATGTCAATCACAAAACGTGTCCAAACCCACAGCGACCCTCGAGGTTGGCTCAAAAGGTCAAAGG